>JAECXB010000295.1:0-29163 GCA_018151435.1 Zaprionus africanus | reverse complement strand
GTGCCTAGCCAGTGCCTAGCCAGTGCCTAGCCAGTGCCTAGCCAGTGCCTAGCCAGTGCCTAGCCAGTGCCTAGCCAGTGCCTAGCCAGTGCCTAGCCAGTGCCTGGCCAGTGCCTAGCCAGTGCCTGGCCAGTGCCTGGCCAGTGCCTAGCCAGTGCCTAGCCAGTGCCTAGCCAGTGCCTAGCCAGTGCCTAGCCAGTGCCTAGCCAGTGCCTAGCCAGTGCCTAGCCAGTGCCTAGCCAGTGCCTAGCCAGTGCCTAGCCAGTGCCTAGCCAGTGTCTTGCCAGCGCCTAGCCAGTGCGTAGCCAGTGCCTAGCCAGTGTCTAGTAAGCGCCTAGCCAGTGCGTAGCCAGTGCCTAGCCAGTGCGTAGCCAGTGCCTAGCCAGTGTCTAGCCAGTGTCTAGCCAGTGTCTAGCCAGTGCCTAGCCAGTGCGTAGCCAGTGCCCAGCCAGTGCGTAGCCAGTGCCTAGCCAGTGTCTAGCCAGCGCCTAGCCAGTGTCTAGCCAGTGCCTAGCCAGTGCGTAGCCAGTGCCTAGCCAGTGCCTAGCCAGTGTCTAGCCAGTGTCTAGCCAGTGCCTAGCCAGTGTCTAGCCAGTGCCTAGCCAGTGCCTAGCCAGTGCCTAGCCAGTGCCTAGCCAGTGCCTAGCCAGTGTCTAGCCAGTGCCTAGCCAGTGCCTATCCAGTGCCTAGCCAGTGTCTAGCCAAAGCGTAGCCAGAGTCTAGCCAGTGGATAGCCAATGTCTAGCCAGTGCCTTGCTAGTGCCTAGCCAGTCCCTAGCCAGTGCCTAGCCAGTGCCTAGCCAGTGCCTAGCCAATGTCTAGCCAGTGCCTAGCCAATGTCTAGCCTGTGCCTAGCCAATGTCTATCCAGTGCGTAGCGAATGTCTTGCCTGCGTCTAGCATGCGTCTAGCTAGTGTCTACCCAGTGTCAAGTCTGTGTATATCCTATGTCACGCCTATAATAAGGTTGTGTCTATCCTTAAATAAGCCTGTGTCTGGCCTGTTTTTATCCTGTGTTTTGCCTCTTTCTATTATGTGTCTAGCCTGTGTCTAGCCTGTATCTAGCCTTAATTAAGCCTGTGTCTAGCCTGTTTTTATCTTGTGTTTTGCCCGTGTCTAGCCAGAGTCTAGCCAGTGCCTAACCAGTGTTTAGCCAGTGCCTAGCCAGAGTCTAGCCAGTGCCTAACCAGTGTTTAGCCAGTGCCTAGCCAGTGTCTTGCCAGTGTCTAGCCTGAGTCTAGCCAGTGCCTAACCAGTGTCTTGCCAGTGCCTAGCCAGAGTCTAGCCAGTGCCTAGCCAGTGTCTAGCTAGTGTCTGGCCTGTGTCTTGCCAGTGTCTAACTGCTAGTGCCTAGCCAATGTCTAGCCAGTGCCTAGCCAGTGCCTAAGCCAGTGTCCTAGCCAGTGCCCTAGCCAGTGCCTAGCCAGTGCCTAGCCAGTGCCTAGCTTAGCCAGTGCCTAGCCAGTGCCTAGCCAGTGCCTAGTCTAGCCAGTGCCTAGCCAGTGCCTAGCCAGTGCCTGTGCCTAGCCAGTGCCTAGCCAGTGCCTAGCCAGTTTCTAGCCAGTGCCCAGTGTCTTGCCAGTGCCTAGCCAGTGCCTAGCCAGTGCCTAGCCAGTGTCTAGTAAGCGCCTAGCCAGTGCCTAGCCAGTGCCTAGCCAGTGCCTAGCCAGTGCCTAGCCAGTGTCTAGCCAGTGTCTAGCCAGTGTCTAGCCAGTGTCTAGCCAGTGCCTAGCCAGTGCCTAGCCAGTGCGTAGCCAGTGCCCAGCCAGTGCGTAGCCAGTGCCTTGCCAGTGTCTAGCCAGTGCCTAGCCAGTGCCTAGCCAGTGTCTAGCCAGTGCCTAGCCAGTGCCTAGCCAGTGCCTAGCCAGTGCCTAGCCAGTGCCTAGCCAGTGCCTAGCCAGTGCCTAGCCAGTGCCTAGCCAGTGCCTAGCCAGTGCCTAGCCAGTGTCTAGCCAGTGCCTAGGCCAGTGCCCCAGTATCTGGCCAGTGTCCTAGCCAGTGCCTAGCCAGTGCCTAGCCAGTGCCTAGCCAGTGCCTAGCCAGTGTCTAGCCAGTGCCTAGTGCCAGTGCCTAGCCAGTGCCTAGCCAGTGTCTAGCCAGTGCCTAGCCAGTGCCTAGCCAGTGTCCTAGCCAGTGCCTAGCCAGTGCCTGGCCAGTGCCTAGCCAGTGCCTAGCCAGTGCCTAGCCAGTGTCCTAGCCAGTGCCTAGGCCAGTGTCTAGCCAGTGCCTAGCCAGTGTCTAGCCAGTGCCTAGCCAGTGTCCAGCCAGTGCCTAGCCAGTGCCTCAGCCAGTGCCTAGCCAGTGTAGCCAGTGCCTAGCCAGTGTCTAGCCAGTGCCTAGCCAGTGTCTAGCCAGTGCCCAGTGCTAGCCAGTGCCTAGCCAGTGCCTAGTGCCAGTGCCTAGCCAGTGTCTAGCCAGTGCCTAGCCAGTGTCTAGCCAGTGCCTGGCCAGTGTCTAGCCAGTGCCTAGCCAGTGTCTAGCCAGTGCCTAGCCAGTGTCCTAGCCAGTGCCTGGCCAGTGTCTAGCCAGTGCCTAGCCAGTGCCCTAGCCAGTGTCTAGCCAGTGCCTAGCCAGTGTCTAGCCAGTGCCTAGCCAGTGCCTAGCCAGTGCCTAGCCAGTGTCCTAGCCAGTGCCTAGCCAGTGCCTAGCCAGTGCCTAGCCAGTGCCAGTGCCTAGCCAGTGTCTGGCCAGTGTCTAGCCAGTGTCTAGCCAGTGTCTAGCCAGTGTCTAGCCAGTGTCTAGCCAGTGCCTAGCCAGTGCCTAGCCAGCCCAGTGTCCTGCCAGTGCCTAGCCAGTGTCTAGCCAGTGCCTAGCCAGTGCCTAGCCAGTGCCTAGCCAGTGCCTAGCCAGTGCCTAGCCAGTGCCTAGCCAGTGCCTAGCCAGTGCCCTGCCAGTGCCTAGCCAGTGTCTAGCCAGTGCCTAGCCAGTGCCCTGCCAGTGCCTAGCCAGTGTCTAGCCAGTGCCTAGCCAGTGCCTAGCCAGTGCCTAGCCAGTGTCTAGCCAGTGCCTAGCCAGTGCCTAGCCAGTGCCTGGCCAGTGCCTGGCCAGTGCCTAGCCAGTGCCTAGCCAGTGCCTAGCCAGTGCCTAGCCAGTGCCTAGCCAGTGCCTAGCCAGTGCCCTAGCCAGTGCCTAGCCAGTGCCTAGCCAGTGTCTAGCCAGTGCCTAGCCAGTGCCTAGCCAGTGCCTAGCCAGTGCCTAGCCAGTGCCTAGCCAGTGCCTAGCCAGTGCCTAGCCAGTGTCTAGCCAGTGCCGCAGTGTGCTAGCCAGTGCCTAGCCAGTGCCTAGCCAGTGTCTAGCCAGTGCCTAGCCAGTGCCTGGCCAGTGCCTAGCCAGTGCCTAGCCAGTGCCTAGCCAGTGTCCTAGCCAGTGTCTAGCCAGTGCCTAGCCAGTGTCTAGCCAGTGCCTAGCCAGTGTCTAGCCAGTGCCTAGCCAGTGCCTAGCCAGTGCCTAGCCAGTGCCTAGCCAGTGCCTAGCCAGTGCCTAGCCAGTGCCTAGCCAGTGCCTAGCCAGTGCCTAGCCAGTGCCTAGCCAGTGCCTGGCCAGTGCCTGGCCAGTGCCTAGCCAGTGCCTAGCCAGTGCCTAGCCAGTGTCTAGCCAGTGCCTAGCCAGTGCCTAGCCAGTGCCTAGCCAGTGCCTGGCCAGTGCCTAGCCAGTGCCCAGCCAGTGCCTAGCCAGTGTCCAGCCAGTGTCTAGCCAGTGTCTAGCCAGTGTCCTAGCCAGTGCCTGGCCAGTGCCTAGCCAGTGTCTAGCCAGTGTCTAGCCAGTGCCTAGCCAGTGCCTAGCCAGTGCCTAGCCAGTGTCCTAGCCAGTGCCTAGCCAGTGCCTAGCCAGTGCCTAGCCAGTGCCTAGCCAGTGCCTAGCCAGTGCCTAGCCAGTGTCTAGCCAGTGCCTAGCCAGTGTCTAGCCAGTGCCTAGCCAGTGCCTAGCCAGTGCCTAGCCAGTGCCTAGCCAGTGCCTAGCCAGTGCCTAGCCAGTGCCTAGCCAGTGCCTAGCCAGTGCCTAGCCAGTGCCTAGCCAGTGCCTAGCCAGTGCCTAGCCAGTGCCTAGCCAGTGCCTAGCCAGTGCCTAGCCAGTGCCCTAGCCAGTGTCTAGCCAGTGCCTAGCCAGTGCCTAGCCAGTGCCTGGCCAGTGCCTAGCCAGTGCCTAGCCAGTGCCTGGCCAGTGCCTAGCCAGTGCCTAGCCAGTGCCTAGCCAGTGCCTAGCCAGTGCCCTAGCCAGTGCCTAGCCAGTGCCTAGCCAGTGCCTAGCCAGTGCCTGGCCAGTGTCTAGCCAGTGCCTAGCCAGTGCCTAGCCAGTGCCTAGCCAGTGCCTAGCCAGTGCCTAGCCAGTGCCTAGCCAGTGCCTAGCCAGTGCCTAGGCCAGTGCCTGGCCAGTGCCTAGCCAGTGCCTAGCCAGTGCCTAGCCAGTGCCTAGCCAGTGCCTAGCCAGTGCCTAGCCAGTGCCTAGCCAGGTGCCTGGCCAGTGCCTAGCCAGTGCCCAGTGGTCCGCCAGTGCCTAGCCAGTGCCTAGCCAGTGCCTAGCCAGTGCCTGGCCAGTGCCTAGCCAGTGCCTAGCCAGTGCCTGGCCAGTGCCTAGCCAGTGCCTAGCCAGTGCCTGGCCAGTGCCTAGCCAGTGCCTGGCCAGTGCCTAGCCAGTGCCTAGCCAGTGCCTAGCCAGTGCCTAGCCAGTGCCTGCTAGCCAGTGCCTGGCCAGTGCCTAGCCAGTGCCTAGCCAGTGCCTAGCCAGTGCCTAGCCAGTGCCTAGCCAGTGCCTAGCCAGTGCCTAGCCAGTGCCTAGCCAGTGCCTAGCCAGTGCCTAGCCAGTGCCTAGCCAGTGCCTAGCCAGTGCCTAGCCAGTGCCTAGCCAGTGCCTAGCCAGTGTCTAGCCAGTGCCTAGCCAGTGCCTAGCCAGTGCCCTGGCCAGTGCCTAGCCAGTGCCTAGCCAGTGCCTAGCCAGTGCCTAGCCAGTGTCTAGCCAGTGCCTAGCCAGTGTCTAGCCAGTGCCTAGCCAGTGCCTAGCCAGTGTCTAGCCAGTGCCTAGCCAGTGTCTAGCCAGTGCCTAGCCAGTGTCTAGCCAGTGCCTGGCCAGTGCCTAGCCAGTGTCTAGCCAGTGTCTGGCCAGTGCCTAGCCAGTGCCTAGCCAGTGCCTAGCCAGTGCCTAGCCAGTGCCTAGCCAGTGCCTAGCCAGTGTCTAGCCAGTGCCTAGCCAGTGCCTTGCCAGTGTCTAGCCAGTGCCTAGCCAGTGTCTAGCCAGTGCCTAGCCAGTGCCTAGCCAGTGCCTAGCCAGTGTCTAGCCAGTGCCTAGCCAGTGCCTAGCCAGTGCCTAGCCAGTGCCTAGCCAGTGCCTAGCCAGTGCCTAGCCAGTGCCTAGCCAGTGTCTAGCCAGTGCCTAGCCAGTGCCTAGCCAGTGCCTAGCCAGTGCCTAGCCAGTGCCTAGCCAGTGCCTAGCCAGTGCCTAGCCAGTGCCTAGCCAGTGTCTAGCCAGTGCCTAGCCAGTGTCTAGCCAGTGCCTGGCCAGTGCCTAGCCAGTGCCTAGCCAGTGTCTAGCCAGTGCCTAGCCAGTGCCTAGCCAGTGTCTAGCCAGTGCCTAGCCAGTGCCTAGCCAGTGCCTAGCCAGTGCCTAGCCAGTGCCTAGCCAGTGCCTGGCCAGTGCCTAGCCAGTGCCTAGCCAGTGCCTAGCCAGTGTCTAGCCAGTGCCTAGCCAGTGTCTAGCCAGTGCCTAGCCAGTGTCTAGCCAGTGCCTGGCCAGTGCCTGGCCAGTGCCTAGCCAGTGCCTAGCCAGTGCCCTAGCCAGTGCCTAGCCAGTGCCTAGCCAGTGCCTAGCCAGTGTCTAGCCAGTGCCTAGCCAGTGCCTAGCCAGTGCCTGGCCAGTGCCTAGCCAGTGCCTGGCCAGTGCCTAGCCAGTGCCTAGCCAGTGCCTAGCCAGTGCCTAGCCAGTGCCTAGCCAGTGCCTAGCCAGTGCCTAGCCAGTGCCTAGCCAGTGCCTAGCCAGTGCCGTAGCCAGTGCCTAGCCAGTGCCTAGCCAGTGCCTAGCCAGTGCCTAGCCAGTGCCTGGCCAGTGCCTAGCCAGTGCCTAGCCAGTGCCTAGCCAGTGCCTAGCCAGTGCCTAGCCAGTGCCTAGCCAGTGCCTAGCCAGTGCCTAGGCCAGTGCCTAGCCAGTGCCTAGCCAGTGCCTAGCCAGTGCCTAGCCAAGCCCTGCCCAGTGCCTAGCCAGTGCCTAGCCAGTGCCTAGCCAGTGCCTAGCCAGTGTCTAGCCAGTGCCTGGCCAGTGCCTAGCCAGTGCCTAGCCAGTGCCTGGCAGCCAGTGCCTAGCCAGTGCCTAGCCAGTGCCTAGCCAGTGCCTAGCCAGTGCCTAGCCAGTGCCTAGCCAGTGCCTAGCCAGTGCCTAGCCAGTGCCTAGCCAGTGCCTAGCCAGTGCCTTAGCCAGTGCCTAGCCAGTGCCTAGCCAGTGCCTAGCCAGTGCCTAGCCAGTGCCTAGCCAGTGCCTGGCCAGTGCCTAGCCAGTGCCTAGCCAGTGCCTAGCCAGTGCCTAGCCAGTGTCCTAGCCAGTGCCTGCTAGCCAGTGCCTAGCCAGTGCCTAGCCAGTGCCTAGCCAGTGTCTAGCCAGTGCCTAGCCAGTGCCTAGC
This sequence comes from Zaprionus africanus, assembly GCA_018151435.1. Taxonomy (NCBI): domain Eukaryota; kingdom Metazoa; phylum Arthropoda; class Insecta; order Diptera; family Drosophilidae; genus Zaprionus; species Zaprionus africanus. Next base: position 22,560 of record JAECXB010000295.1, on the reverse strand, counting down.
CAGTGCCTAGCCAGTGCCTAGCCAGTGCCTAGCCAGTGCCTAGCCAGTGCCTAGCCAGTGTCCTAGCCAGTGCCTAGCCAGTGTCTAGCCAGTGCCTAGCCAGTGCCTAGCCAGTGCCTAGCCAGTGCCTAGCCAGTGCCTAGCCAGTGCCTAGCCAGTGCCTAGCCAGTGCCTAGCCAGTGCTAGCCAGTGCCTAGCCAGTGCCTAGCCAGTGCCTAGCCAGTGTCTAGCCAGTGCCTAGCCAGTGCCTAGCCAGTGCCTAGCCAGTGCCTAGCCAGTGCCTAGCCAGTGTCTAGCCAGTGCCTAGCCAGTGTCTAGCCAGTGCCTAGCCAGTGCCTAGCCAGTGCCTAGCCAGTGCCTAGCCAGTGCCTAGCCAGTGCCTGGCCAGTGCCAGTGCTAGCCAGTGTCTAGCCAGTGCCTAGCCAGTGCCTAGCCAGTGCCTAGCCAGTGTCTAGCCAGTGCCTAGCCAGTGTCTAGCCAGTGCCTAGCCAGTGCCTAGCCAGTGCCTAGCCAGTGCCTAGCCAGTGCCTAGCCAGTGTCTAGCCAGTGCCTCTGGCCAGTGCCTAGCCAATGTCTAGCCAGTGCCTAGCCAGTAGCCTGTCTAGCTGCCTAGCCAATGTCTATCAAGTGCGTAGCAATGTCTTGCCTGCGTCTAGCATGCGTCTAGCTAGTGTCTACCCAGTGTCAAGTCTGTGTATATCCTATGTCACGCCTATAATAAGGTTGTGTCTATCCTTAAATAAGCCTGTGTCTGGCCTGTTTTTATCCTGTGTTTTGCCTCTTTCTATTATGTGTCTAGCCTGTGTCTAGCCTGTATCTAGCCTTAATTAAGCCTGTGTCTAGCCTGTTTTTATCTTGTGTTTTGCCCGTGCCTAGCCAGTGTCTAGCCAGAGTCTAGCCAGTGCCTAACCAGTGTTTAGCCAGTGCCTAGCCAGTGTCTAGCCAGTGCCTAGCCAGTGTTTAGCCAGTGCCTAGCCAGTGTCTAGCCAGTGCCTAGCCAGTGTCTAGCCAGTGCCTAACCAGTGTCTTGCCAGTGCCTAGCCAGTGTCTAGCCAGTGTCTAGCCAGTGCCTAGCCAGTGTCTAGCTAGTGTCTAGCCAGTGCCTAGCCAGTGCCTAGCCAGTGCCTAGCCAGTGTCTAGCCAGTGCCTAGCCAGTGTCTAGCCTGTGTCTTGCCAGTGTCTAGCCAGTGTCTAGCCAGTGCCTAGCCAGTGTCTAGCCAGTGTCTAGCCAGTGCCTAGCCAGTGTCTAGCCAGTGCCTAGCCAGTGCCTAGCCAGTGCCTAGCCAGTGCCTAGCCAGTGCCTAGCCAGTGCCTAGCCAGTGCCTAGCCAGTGCCTAGCCAGTGCCTAGCCAGTGCCTAGCCAGTGCCTAGCCAGTGCCTAGCCAGTGCCTAGCCAGTGCCTAGCCAGTGCCTAGCCAGTGCCTAGCCAGTGCCTAGCCAGTGCCTAGCCAGTGTCCTAGCCAGTGCCTAGCCAGTGCCTAGCCAGTGCCTAGCCAGTGTCTAGCCAGTGCCTAGCCAGTGCCTAGCCAGTGCCTAGCCAGTGCCTAGCCAGTGCCTAGCCAGTGCCTAGCCAGTGCCTAGCCAGTGCCTAGCCAGTGCCTAGCCAGTGCCTAGCCAGTGCCTAGCCAGTGCCTAGCCAGTGCCTAGCCAGTGCCTAGCCAGTGCCTAGCCAGTGCCTAGCCAGTGTCTAGCCAGTGCCTAGCCAGTGCCTAGCCAGTGCCTAGTGCCTAGCCAGTGCCTAGCCAGTGCCTAGCCAGTGCCTAGCCAGTGTCTAGCCAGTGCCTAGCCAGTGCCTAGCCAGTGCCTAGCCAGTGTCTAGCCAGTGCCTAGCCAGTGTCTAGCCAGTGCCTAGCCAGTGTCTAGCCAGTGCCTAGCCAGTGTCTAGCCAGTGCCTAGCCAGTGCCTAGCCAGTGCCTAGCCAGTGCCTAGCCAGTGCCTAGCCAGTGCCTAGCCAGTGCCTAGCCAGTGTCTAGCCAGTGCCTGCCTAGCCAGTGCCTAGCCAGTGCCTAGCCAGTGTCTAGCCAGTGCCTAGCCAGTGCCTAGCCAGTGCCTAGCCAGTGCCTAGCCAGTGCCTAGCCAGTGCCTAGCCAGTGCCTAGCCAGTGCCTAGCCAGTGCCTAGCCAGTGCCTAGCCAGTGCCTGCCTAGCCAGTGCCTAGCCAGTGCCTAGCCAGTGCCTAGCCAGTGCCTAGCCAGTGCCTAGCCAGTGCCTAGCCAGTGCCTAGCCAGTGCCTAGCCAGTGCCTAGCCAGTGCCTAGCCAGTGCCTAGCCAGTGCCTAGCCAGTGCCTAGCCAGTGCCTAGCCAGTGTCTAGCCAGTGCCTAGCCAGTGCCTAGCCAGTGCCTAGCCAGTGCCTAGCCAGTGCCTAGCCAGTGCCTAGCCAGTGCCTAGCCAGTGCCTAGCCAGTGCCTAGCCAGTGCCTGGCCAGTGCCTAGCCAGTGCCTGGCCAGTGCCTAGGCCAGTGCCTAGCCAGTGCCTAGCCAGTGCCTAGCCAGTGCCTAGCCAGTGCCTAGCCAGTGCCTAGCCAGTGCCTAGCCAGTGCCTAGCCAGTGCCTAGCCAGTGCCTAGCCAGTGCCTAGCCAGTGCCTAGCCAGTGCCTAGCCAGTGCCTAGCCAGTGCCTAGCCAGTGCCTAGCCAGTGTCTAGCCAGTGCCTAGCCAGTGCCTAGCCAGTGCCTAGCCAGTGCCTAGCCAGTGCCTAGCCAGTGCCTAGCCAGTGCCTAGCCAGTGCCCAGTGCCTAGCCAGTGCCTAGCCAGTGCCTAGCCAGTGCCTAGCCAGTGCCTAGCCAGTGCCTAGCCAGTGCCTAGCCAGTGCCTAGCCAGTGCCTAGCCAGTGCCTAGCCAGTGCCTAGCCAGTGCCTAGCCAGTGCCTAGCCAGTGCCTAGCCAGTGCCTAGCCAGTGCCTAGCCAGTGCCTAGCCAGTGCCTAGCCAGTGCCTAGCCAGTGCCTAGCCAGTGCCTAGCCAGTGCCTAGCCAGTGCCTAGCCAGTGCCTAGCCAGTGCCTAGCCAGTGCCTAGCCAGTGCCTAGCCAGTGCCTAGCCAGTGCCTAGCCAGTGCCTAGCCAGTGCCTAGCCAGTGCCTAGCCAGTGCCTAGCCAGTGCCTAGCCAGTGCCTAGCCAGTGCCTAGCCAGTGCCTAGCCAGTGCCTAGCCAGTGCCTAGCCAGTGCCTAGCCAGTGCCTAGCCAGTGCCTAGCCAGTGCCTAGCCAGTGCCTAGCCAGTGCCTAGCCAGTGCCTAGCCAGTGCCTAGCCAGTGCCTAGCCAGTGCCTAGCCAGTGCCTAGCCAGTGCCTAGCCAGTGCCTAGCCAGTGCCTAGCCAGTGCCTAGCCAGTGCCTAGCCAGTGCCTAGCCAGTGCCTAGCCAGTGCCTAGCCAGTGTCTAGCCAGTGCCTAGCCAGTGTCTAGCCAGTGCCTAGCCAGTGTCTAGCCAGTGCCTAGCCAGTGTCTAGCCAGTGCCTAGCCAGTGCCTAGCCAGTGCCTAGCCAGTGCCTAGCCAGTGTCTAGCCAGTGCCTAGCCAGTGTCTAGCCAGTGCCTAGCCAGAGTCTAGCCAGTGCCTAGCCAGAGTCTAGCCAGTGCCTAGCCAGTGCCTAGCCAGTGCCTAGCCAGTGTCTAGCCAAAGCGTAGCCAGAGTCTAGCCAGTGGATAGCCAATGTCTAGCCAGTGCCTTGCTAGTGCCTAGCCAGTCCCTAGCCAGTGCCTAGCCAGTGCCTAGCCAGTGCCTAGCCAATGTCTAGCCAGTGCCTAGCCAATGTCTAGCCTGTGCCTAGCCAATGTCTATCCAGTGCGTAGCGAATGTCTTGCCTGCGTCTAGCATGCGTCTAGCTAGTGTCTACCCAGTGTCAAGTCTGTGTATATCCTATGTCACGCCTATAATAAGGTTGTGTCTATCCTTAAATAAGCCTGTGTCTGGCCTGTTTTTATCCTGTGTTTTGCCTCTTTCTATTATGTGTCTAGCCTGTGTCTAGCCTGTATCTAGCCTTAATTAAGCCTGTGTCTACCTGTTTTAGCCTGTGTTTAGCCAGTGCCTGCCTAGCCAGTGCCTAGCCAGTGTCTAGCCAGTGCCTAGCCAGTGCCAAGTGTCTAGCCAGTGCCTAGCCAGTGCCAGTGCCTAGCCAGTGCCTAGCCAGTGCCTAGCCAGTGCCTAGCCAGTGTCTAGCCAGTGCACGCAGTGTCCTAGCCAGTGCCTAGCCAGTGCCTAGCCAGTGCCTAGCCAGTGCCTAGCCAGTGCCTAGCCAGTGCCAGTGCCTAACCAATGCCTAGTGCCTAACCAGTGTCTCTCTTGGTGATCGGTCGTGTTTGGCTTTTGCTCCTGAAATTTTCATTTTATTTTTGCCTTTAACTCACTAATTAAATAGTTTGTGAATTTAAAATCGGTGCTAATTAGTCAATGGTAACTTTGTGCATACATTATTAACATAGTGATCGTTGGTGTTATTAGTAATTAGCAATTTTAAATTGAATTCTGTGCATTTACTTTCGCTGGCGCGTCTTTCAGCGTCTTGTTATTTGTTTTTGTTTTTCCTTTATTTTCACACTCCTACGCTCTTTCGCTCTCTCACGTCTGCTTCGCTCTCATAGTGCGCTGCTTTGTGTCAACGTAACAGCTGTAGTTGTTGTTTATTTTTTCTACTCTCGCTTTGAGCTTACTCATTTACGCTCTCTTACTCTCACGGCTTAGTCGGCTCTCCGATTGAACTGCGTTTGTGTTAGCGTTCACTTGTGCAGCTCTCTTTTTGTAATCAGCTGCTCTCTGTAACTGTATTTTCCTAGCTTCTTTGCGTTTGTTTTTGCTTGTTGTTTTCAATTTGTCTCTGTAGAATAATTTTTTGTTTTGGTGTTCCCTACTCTCGTTGAGGCATATTAATTTTGCTTGATATGGAGGCCTGTTGTGCAATCTCACATAAGTGTTCGGCCGATTCAAAGCCGGACTTTGTCTCTTGCTGGTTATGCGACAAGGTCTTTCATGTCAAATGCGCTGGCCTAACCGTCCGCATTAAGGACAACATAAACAGCAAGTCTGGCCTTCATTGGTCTTGCGAAGCCTGTCGGGGTAAGGAACTCAAACTAAGTAATATTCTTAGGCAAACCAAATTGGAGTTCTATAAGCTGCACTTGGCCTTTTCCAAGCTACAATCAGAATTTATTGATGTAGAAGCTAAATTTAAGTCCTTTGACTTTGATGAGCCTATTGATTACTCGCCGTCGACTTCTTCTGGCATAACTTCGCCTAGAATACGGAGCGACAATCTTCCGGCACCTCCAACCGTTCTTCCAACCTCCCCAACCACCCCGGCTAACTTACGTGATCCACCAACCCTGGTTGTCACCTCTCCTTCGCCTGTGCCTAATAAGGCGCCAAAAACTGTTCCCAACACAAAAGCACTTGTTGTTGTGAAACCAAAGAAACTGGTTTTCGTTTCTCGACTTGCACCTGATACTTCGATTGAAGATGTAAAAACATATATTCAATCAAAAATATCAGTAACAAATGTTGTCGTAGAGAAATTTAAATTTAATTATTCGCGAGATATCGCGTCTTTTAAAATAAGTATCCCTGCTGATAATTTTCAATCCGTTTGTAGCGGAACCTTCTGGCCGCCAGACTTAATTGTAAAGGAGTACTCTCCTAAACAAAAGAGTCGTACGGCGGTATCACTTCCTACAGCAGCTCCTTCTTCCTCTTCTAGTGGGTCATCAAAAAACCATTAGATTTAACCTCTCTTTTTCTTGCCTACCAAAACGTTAGAGGCCTTAACACTAAGCTTTCTAAATTGTATGTCGATTGTCTATCCTTTGATTATCACTTACTAATATTTACTGAAACTTGGTTGAAACCTGAAGTAGAAAATTGCTCAATCTTTCCTAATAAGTACACCTCTTTCAGATGTGATCGTTTATCACGTACTGGAGGCGGTGTTCTAATAGCTGTAAAGTCAGACATTTCTTCTGAATTTGTTTCAATAGACCATAGTTCTCTTTTAGAATTTGTATGTGTAAAGGTGAAACTGAATCAAATTTCAATTTATATTACCTGTTCTTATATTCCCCCTTCATCTGACATTTCCGTCTACTTGAACCATCTCTCATCTATCCAATCCGTTGCATCCAAACTATCTGATAGAGATCATCTACTAGTTTTTGGTGATTTTAATTTACCAGAAGTTGGTTGGTCATTTCAATCGGGTACTCTGGTGCCCTCTGTATTCAATTCTTTTTTAAATGCCCTTTCTGAACTTTCTTTATACCAACTCAATAATGTTCCTAATTGTAGTGGTAGAATTCTGGATTTAGTATTTTCGTCTGACTTACGACATAATACTATCTCAAGAATTAATCCTTTAGTTCATCCTGAAGATCCCTATCATCCTACGTTTGACCTAGTTCTAACTCTGCCTACTCCTGTGCAAACTGCAACTGCTCCAATTAAAGTAAAGTCGCGTTGTTTCCGTAAGACCGATTTTGTAAAACTTAATTTTTTGATTTTGGAACATGATTGGTCTTTCTTTTACTCATGTTCTGATTTAAGCACGTGCATCTCATTTTTTTATTCTTCCATGAATTCATTTTTCGATCAATGTGTTCCTCTTGCTTTTCCCGTAAAGTCCAACAGGCCACCTTGGTTCTCTCGTGAACTCATAAGATTAAAAAATTTGAAATCACGTTATTTTAAGAAATTTAAACTTACTGGTGAACCTTTCGATTTTTCACGATATATTGCTGCCAGAGCAAGCTTTATTGCTCTGAATGCAAGTCGTTACAACGAGTATTTGAGACGTTGTCGTTTGCAGTTCGCCCAGGACCCTAAGCAGTTTTACAACTTCGTCAATCTGAAACGTAAATCTAATAGTTTCCCTTCGTCTTTATTTTTCGGAAAAAATGAAGCAAGCAGTGATCAGGCCGCTGCCGATTTGTTTGCTGACTTTTTTCAATCTACCTACTCAAATAAACTTTATACATCTTCCGCTCATCCATATCCTTACCCTATTAATAATTTTAACACCCTTTTCTGTCCTACTATTAACAAAACTTCTTTACTTAACGATCTAAAATCTGTGAAGCCTGTTTTCTCTCCTGGCCCAGATGGTGTTCCTGGATGTGTGCTAAGATTTTGTGCTGATTCCCTTCTTAAGCCAATCTTTAAGCTGCTTGACTTGTCACTATCTAATAGTCATTTTCCACCTATTTGGAAAAACTCTTTTTCCATTCCTCTTCACAAAAGTGGATCAAACCATGATGTGAAGAACTATAGGTGTATATCTAAATTGTCCGCTATACCTAAGATTTTTGAAAAAAATTTTACGGCTCAATTAACTTTTATGTGTAAATCAATAATTTCGCCCCATCAACACGGGTTTGTGAAGGCAAGATCTACAGCTTCTAATCTTTTAGAATTTTCATCCCGCGTTTCTTTAGGATTTCGGAAGAAAATGCAAACTGATGTTGTCTATACTGACTTCAGCAAAGCATTTGATTCCGTAAATCATAATCTTTTGATTCACAAGTTAAATTTGATTGGTTTCCCACAAAAGCTGCTTTTGTGGATATCCGATTATTTAACTAACAGGTCTCAACGAGTTCTTTTTAAAAACTGTTTATCAAAGCCAATCCTAGTAACTTCTGGTGTTCCCCAGGGCAGCCATCTCGGACCTTTGCTTTTTAACCTCTTTATTAATGATCTTCCTTCAATACTATTGCACTCTGATATCCTTATGTATGCTGATGACGTGAAACTCTGTTTGACGTACAGTGATCCTGTACGAAACTTCCTTCAAACAGATCTTGACCTGATGTTAGCTTGGTGCAGGCATAATCTGCTCCATCTTAACTGTTTGAAGTGCAAAGTTATGTCATTTTACAGAGGTAGCTATCACGTCACCAACTATACACTAGATTTAACCCCGCTTTCAAGAATAACCGAGGTAAACGATCTAGGTATTCTCTTTGATCATAAACTGAAATTTGATCGTCACATTTCACAAACTGTAAATAAGGCATTTCGAGTACTTGGTTTCATCAAAAGATGGGCCAAAGAATTCAAAGATCCTTATACAACTAAAATACTTTATACTTCTCTTGTTCGTCCAATTCTTGAGTATGGTTCTTGCGTGTGGTCGCCGCAATACCAGATTCACCAAGACAGAATTGAGTCTGTTCAAAAGCAATTTCTACTCTTCGCCTTACGTAGTTTTAACTGGGTATCAGGTGTAGACTTACCACCTTACTCTAGTAGACTTCTTCTAATTAACCTACCTTCTCTTACTAACCGACGTATTATGCTAGGTGTTACATTTCTCTTTAAACTAATCAAGCATGATATAGACTCCCCTACTCTGCTTAACCAAATAAACTTTTGCATTCCTTCTAGAGTTACTCGTAATTTTGTCCCACTTTCTTTGAACCTTTGTTTTAATAATTATAGTTTGCATGATCCTTTTCGAGTTCTCTGTGCTGATTACAATAGACTGTTTAGTGTTTTCAACTCTGAGTCCTCTCTTAACTCTATCAAACTGTCAATTCTAAATTACTTAACACTTCATCCTAACAATTAACACTAACCTACCGATCTGATTGGGTTTTACTGGGTTTTCCCCAATCTCTTGCAACAAATGTTGGATCGGTTTCTTTATTTTTACTATCCCAGCTTAAAGTTTAAAGTTTAAAGCTTAAAATTTAAATTTTTAATTCTTAATTTTATATTTTACTTCTTAAATTTTATTTTAATCTTAAACAAATTAAAATTAATTAATTTTACATATTTACTTTTTATACATAAGTCTTTTTAGTCGACTGCAATTAGTTGACATTAAATAAATAAAAAGTTTATAAAAAAATAAACCAAATGCCTAGCCAGTGCCAAGCCAGTGCCAAGCCAGTGCCTAGCCAGTGCCTAGCCAGTGCCTAGCCAGTGCCTAGCCAGTGCCTAGCCAGTGCCTAGCCAGTGCCTAGCCAGTGCCTAGCCAGTGCCTAGCCAGTGCCTAGCCAGTGCCTTAGCCAGTGCCTAGCCAGTGCCTAGCCAGTGCCAAGCCAGTGCCAAGCCAGTGCCAAGCCAGTGCCTAGCCAGTGCCTAGCCAGTGCCTAGCCAGTGCCTAGCCAGTGCCTAGCCAGTGCCTAGCCAGTGCCTAGCCAGTGCCTAGCCAGTGCTTAACCAGTGCTTAACCAGTGCCTAACCAGTGCTTAACCAGTGCTTAACCAGTGCTTAACCAGTGCCTAGCCAGTGCCTAGCCAGTGCTTAGCCAGTGCCTAGCCAGTGCCTAGCCAGTTGCTAGCCAGTGCCCAGTGCCTAGCCAGTGCCTAGCCAGTGCCTAGCCAGTGCCTAGCCAGTGCCTAAGCCAGTGCCTAGCCAGTGCCTAGCCAGTGCCTAGCCAGTGCCTAGCCAGTGCCTAGCCAGTGCTACGCAGTGCCTAGCCAGTGCCTAGCCAGTGCCTAGCCAGTGCCTAGCCAGTGCTTAGCAGCCAGTGCCAAGCCAGTGCCAAGCCAGTGCCTAGCCAGTGCCAAGCCAGTGCCTAGCCAGTGCCTAGCCAGTGCCTAGCCAGTGCCTAGCCAGTGCCTAGCCAGTGCCTAGCCAGTGCCTAGCCAGTGCCTAGCCAGTGCCTAGCCAGTGCCTAGCCAGTGCCTAGCCAGTGCCTAGCCAGTGCCTAGCCAGTGCCTAGCCAGTGCCTAGCCAGTGCCTAGCCAGTGCCTAGCCAGTGCCCATTGCCAGTGCCTAGGCCAGTGCCTAGCCAGTGCCTAGCCAGTGCCTAGCCAGTGCCTGGCCAGTGCCAGTGCCTAGCCAGTGCCTAAGCCAGTGCCTAAGCCAGTGCCAAGCCAGTGCCAAGTGCCTAGCCAGTGCCAAGCCAGTGCCTAGCCAGTGCCTAGCCAGTGCCTAGCCAGTGCCTAGCCAGTGCCTAGCCAGTGCCTAACCAGTGCCTAGCCAGTGCCTAGCCAGTGCCTGGCCAGTGCCTAGCCAGTGCCTAGCCAGTGCCCAGTGCCTAGCCAGTGCCTAGCCAGTGCCTAGCCAGTGCCTAGCCAGTGCCTGGCCAGTGCCTAGCCAGTGCCTGGCCAGTGCCTGGCCAGTGCCTAGCCAGTGCCTGGCCAGTGCCTAGCCAGTGCCTGGCCAGTGCATAGCCAGTGCCTGGCCAGTGCCTAGCCAGTGCCTAGCCAGTGCCCGGCCAGTGCCTGGCCAGTGCTTAGCCAGTGCCTAGCCAGTGCCTGGCCAGTGCCTGGCCAGTGCCTAGCCAGTGCCTAGCCAGTGCCTTGGCCAGTGCCTAGCCAGTGCTTAACCAGTGCTTAACCAGTGCTTAACCAGTGCTTAACCAGTGCTTAACCAGTGCTTAACCAGTGCTTAACCAGTGCTTGACCAGTGCTTAACCAGTGCTTAACCAGTGCTTAACCAGTGCTTAACCAGTGCTTAACCAGTGCTTAACCAGTGCTTAACCAGTGCTTAACCAGTGCTTAACCAGTGCTTAACCAGTGCTTAACCAGTGCTTAACCAGTGCTTAAGCAGTGCTTAACCAGTGCTTAACCAGTGCTTTACCAGTGTCTAGCCAGTGCCTAGCCAGTGCCTAGCCAGTGTCTAGCCAGTGCCTAGCCAGTGTCTAGCCAGTGCCTAGCCAGTGTCTAGCCAGTGCCTAGCCAGTGTCTAGCCAGTGCCTAGCCAGTGTCTAGCCAGTGCCTAGCCAGTGCCTAGCCAGTGCCTAGCCAGTGCCTAGCCAGTGTCTAGCCAGTGCTTAGCCAGTGCCTAGCCAGTGCCTAGCCAGTGCCTAGCCAGTGCCTAGCCAGTGCCTAGCCAGTGCCTAGCCAGTGCCTAGCCAGTGCCTAGCCAGTGCCTAGCCAGTGCCTAGCCAGTGCCTAGCCAGTGTCTAGCCAGTGCCTAGCCAGTGCCTAGCCAGTGCCTAGCCAGTGCCTAGCCAGTGCCTAGCCAGTGCCTAGCCAGTGCCTAGCCAGTGCCTAGCCAGTGCCTAGCCAGTGCCAAGCCAGTGCCAAGCCAGTGCCAAGCCAGTGCCTAGCCAGTGCCAAGCCAGTGCCAAGCCAGTGCTTAGCCAGTGCCTAACCAGTGCTTAACCAGTGCTTAACCAGTGCTTAACCAGTGCTTAACCAGTGCTCAACCAGTGCTTAACCAGTGCTTAACCAGTGCTTAACCAGTGCTTAACCAGTGCTCAACCAGTGCCTAGCCAGTGAATAGCCAGTGCCTGGCCAGTGCCTAGCCAGTGTCTAGCCAGTGCCTAGCCAGTGCATAGCCAGTGCCTAGCCAGTGCTTAACCAGTGCCTTGCCAGTGCCAAGCCAGTGCCTAACCAGTGCCAAGCCAGTGCCAAGCCAGTGCCAAGCCATTGCCAAGCCAGTGCCAAGCCAGTGCCAAGCCAGTGCCTAGCCAGTGCCTAGCCAGTGCCTAGCCAGTGCCTAGCCAGTGCCTAGCCAGTGCCTAGCCAGTGCCTAGCCAGTGCCTAGCCAGTGCCTAGCCAGTGCCTAGCCAGTGCCTAACCAGTGCCTAGCCAGTGCCTAGCCAGTGCCTAGCCAGTGCCTAGCCAGTGCCTAGCCAGTGCCTAGCCAGTGCCTAGCCAGTGCCTGGCCAGTGCCTAGCCAGTGCCTAGCCAGTGCCTGGCCAGTGCCTAGCCAGTGCCTAGCCAGTGCCTAGCCAGTGCCTAGCCAGTGCCTAGCCAGTGCCTGGCAAGTGCCTAGCCAGTGCCTAGCCAGTGCCTAGCCAGTGCCTAGCCAGTGCCTAGCCAGTGCCTAGCCAGTGCCTGGCCAGTGCCTAGCCAGTGCCTGGCCAGTGCCTAACCAGTGCCTGGCCAGTGCCTAGCCAGTGCCTAGCCAGTGCCTAGCCAGTGCCTAGCCAGTGCCTGGCCAGTGCCTGGCCAGTGCCTAAGTGCCTGGCCAGTGCCTGGCCAGTGCCTGGCCAGTGCCTAGCCAGTGCCTAGCCAGTGCCTGGCCAGTGCCTGGCCAGTGCTTAACCAGTGCTTAACCAGTGCTTAACCAGTGCTTAACCAGTGCTTAACCATTGCTTAACCAGTGCTTAACCAGTGCTTAACCAGTGCTTAACCAGTGCTTAACCAGTGCTTAACCAGTGCTTAACCAGTGCTTAACCAGTGCTTAACCAGTGCTTAACCAGTGCTTAACCAGTGCTTAACCAGTGCTTAACCAGTGCTTAACCAGTGCTTAACCAGTGCTTAACCAGTGCTTAACCAGTGCTTTACCAGTGTCTAGCCAGTGCCTAGCCAGTGTCTAGCCAGTGCCTAGCCAGTGTCTAGCCAGTGCCTAGCCAGTGTCTAGCCAGTGTCTAGCCAGTGTCTAGCCAGTGCCTAGCCAGTGCCTAGCCAGTGTCTAGCCAGTGCCTAGCCAGTGTCTAGCCAGTGCCTAGCCAGTGTCTAGCCAGTGCCTAGCCAGTGCCTAGCCAGTGTCTAGCCAGTGCCTAGCCAGTGCCTAGCCAGTGCCTGCTAGCCAGTGCCTAGCCAGTGCCTAGCCAGTGCCTAGCCAGTGCCTAGCCAGTGTCTAGCCAGTGCCTAGCCAGTGTCTAGCCAGTGCCTAGCCAGTGCCTAGCCAGTGCCTAGCCAGTGCCTAGCCAGTGCCTGGCCAGTGTCTAGCCAGTGCCTAGCCAGTGCCTAGCCAGTGCCTAGCCAGTGCCTAGCCAGTGCCTAGCCAGTGCCTAGCCAGTGCCTAGCCAGTGCCTAGCCAGTGCCTAGCCAGTGCCTAGCCAGTGCCTAGCCAGTGCCTAGCCAGTGCCTAGCCAGTGCCTAGCCAGTGCCTAGCCAGTGCCTAGCCAGTGTCTAGCCAGTGCCTAGCCAGTGTCTAGCCAGTGCCTAGCCAGTGTCTAGCCAGTGCCTAGCCAGTGTCTAGCCAGTGCCTAGCCAGTGCCTAGCCAGTGCCTAGCCAGTGCCTAGCCAGTGCCTAGCCAGTGCCCAGCCAGTGCCTAGCCAGTGCCTAGCCAGTGCCTAGCCAGTGTCTAGCCAGTGCCTAGCCAGTGCCTAGCCAGTGCCTAGCCAGTGCCTAGCCAGTGCCTAGCCAGTGCCTAGCCAGTGCCTAGCCAGTGCCTAGCCAGTGCCTAGCCAGTGCCTAGCCAGTGCCTAGCCAGTGCCTAGCCAGTGCCTAGCCAGTGCCTAGCCAGTGCCTAGCCAGTGCCCTAGCCAGTGCCTAGCCAGTGCCTAGCCAGTGCCTAGCCAGTGCCTAGCCAGTGCCTAGCCAGTGCCTAGCCAGTGCCTAGCCAGTGCCTAGCCAGTGCCTAGCCAGTGCCTAGCCAGTGCCTAGCCAGTGCCTAGCCAGTGCCTAGCCAGTGCCTAGCCAGTGCCTAGCCAGTGCCTGAGTCCTAGCCAGTGCCTAGCCAGTGCCTAGCCAGTGCCTAGCCAGTGCCTAGCCAGTGCCTAGCCAGTGCCTAGCCAGTGCCTGGCCAGTGCCTAGCCAGTGCCTAGCCAGTGCCTAGCCAGTGCCTAGCCAGTGCCTGGCCAGTGCCTGGCCAGTGCCTAGCCAGTGCCTAGCCAGTGCCTAGCCAGTGCCTAGCCAGTGCCTAGCCAGTGCCTAGCCAGTGCCTGGCCAGTGCCTGGCCAGTGCTTAACCAGTGCTTAACCAGTGCTTAGCCAGTGCTTAGCCAGTGCTTAGCCAGTGCTTAGCCAGTGCTTAACCAGTGCTTAACCAGTGCTTAACCAGTGCTTAACCAGTGCTTAACCAGTGCTTAACCAGTGCTTAACCAGTGCTTAACCAGTGCTTAACCAGTGCTTAACCAGTGCTTAACCAGTGCTTAACCAGTGCCTAACCAGTGCTTAACCAGTGCTTAACCAGTGCTTAACCAGTGCTTAACCAGTGCTTTACCAGTGTCTAGCCAGTGCCTAGCCAGTGTCTAGCCAGTGCCTAGCCAGTGTCTAGCCAGTGCCTAGCCAGTGTCTAGCCAGTCTCTAGCCAGTGCCTAGCCAGTGCCTAGCCAGTGCCTAGCCAGTGTCGCAGTGCAGTGCCTGGCCAGTGCCTAGCCAGTGTCTAGCCAGTGTCTAGCCAGTGCCTAGCCAGTGCCTAGCCAGTGCCTAGCCAGTGCCTAGCCAGTGCCTAGCCAGTGCCTAGCCAGTGCCTAGCCAGTGCCTAGCCAGTGCCTAGCCAGTGCTTAGCCAGTGCCTAGCCAGTGCCTAGCCAGTGCCTAGCCAGTGCCTAGCCAGTGCCTAGCCAGTGCCTAGCCAGTGCCTAGCCAGTGCCTAGCCAGTGCCTAGCCAGTGCCTAGCCAGTGCCTAGCCAGTGCCTAGCCAGTGCCTGGCCAGTGCCTGGCCAGTGCCTAGCCAGTGCCTAGCCAGTGCCTGGCCAGTGCCTAGCCAGTGCTTAACCAGTGCTTAACCAGTGCTTAACCAGTGCTTAACCAGTGCTTAACCAGTGCTTAACCAGTGCTTAACCAGTGCTTAACCAGTGCTTAGCCAGTGCTTAACCAGTGCTTAACCAGTGCTTAACCAGTGCTTAACCAGTGCTTAACCAGTGCTTAACCAGTGCTTAACCAGTGCCTAACCAGTGCTTAACCAGTGCCTAGCCAGTGCCTAGCCAGTGCTTAGCCAGTGCCTGGCCAGTGCCTAGCCAGTGCCTAGCCAGTGCCTAGCCAGTGCCTAGCCAGTGCCTAGCCAGTGCCTAGCCAGTGAATAGCCAGTGCCTAGCCAGTGCCTAGCCAGTGCCTAGCCAGTGCCTAGCCAGTGCCTAGCCAGTGCCTAGCCAGTGCCTGGCCAGTGCCTAACCAGTGCTTAACCAGTGCTTAACCAGTGCTTAACCAGTGCTTAACCAGTGCCTAGCCAGTGCCTAGCCAGTGAATAGCCAGTGCCTGGCCAGTGCCTAGCCAGTGTCTAGCCAGTGCCTAGCCAGTGCCTAGCCAGTGCCTAGCCAGTGCCTAGCCAGTGCCTAGCCAGTGCTTAGCCAGTGCCTTGCCAGTGCCTAGCCAGTGCCTAGCCAGTGCTTAGCCAGTGCCAAGCCAGTGCCTAACCAGTGCCTAGCCAGTGCCAAGCCAGTGCCTAGCCATTGCCAAGCCAGTGCCAAGCCAGTGCCTAGCCAGTGCCTAGCCAGTGCCCAGTGCTTAACCAGTGCTTAGCCAGTGCTTAACCAGTGCTTAGCCAGTGCTTAACCAGTGCTTAACCAGTGCTTAGCCAGTGCTTAACCAGTGCCTAGCCAGTGCCTAGCCAGTGAATGGCCAGTGCCTAGCCAGTGCCTAGCCAGTGCCTAGCCAGTGCCTAGCCAGTGCCTAGCCAGTGTCAAGCCAGTGCCTAGCCAGTGCTTAGCCAGTGCCTAGCCAGTGCTTAACCAGTGCTTAACCAGTGCTTAACCAGTGCCTAACCAGTGCCTAACCAGTGCCCAACCAGTGCCTAACCAGTGCCTAGCCAGTGCTTAACCAGTGCTTAACCAGTGCTCAACCAGTGCCTAGCCTGAATTAGCCAGTGCCTAGCCAGTGCCTAGCCAGTGCCTAGCCAGTGCCTAGCCAGTGCCTAGCCAGTGCCTAGCCAGTGCCAAGCCAGTGCCTAGCCAGTGCCTAGCCAGTGCCTAGCCAGTGCCTAGCCAGTGCCTAGCCAGTGCCTAGCCAGTGCCTAGCCAGTGCCTAGCCAGTGCCTAGCCAGTGCCTAGCCAGTGCCTAGCCAGTGCCTAGCCAGTGCCTAGCCAGTGCCTAGCCAGTGCCTAGCCAGTGCCTAGCCAGTGCCTAGCCAGTGCCTAGCCAGTGCCTGGCCAGTGCCTGGCCAGTGCCTAGCCAGTGCCTGGCCAGTGCCTAGCCAGTGCCTAGCCAGTGCCTGGCCAGTGCCTAGCCAGTGCCTGGCCAGTGCCAAGCCAGTGCCTGGCCAGTGCCTGGCCAGTGCCTGGCCAGTGCCTAGCCAGTGCCTGGCCAGTGCCAAGCCAGTGCCTAGCCAGTGCCTAGCCAGTGCCTAGCCAGTGCCTAGCCAGTGCCTAGCCAGTGCCTAGCCAGTGCCTAGCCAGTGCTTAGCCAGTGCCTAGCCAGTGCCTAACCAGTGCCTAGCCAGTGCTTAACCAGTGCTTAACCAGTGCTTAACCAGTGCTTAACCAGTGCTTAGCCAGTGCTTAACCAGTGCCTAGCCAGTGCCTAACCAGTGCTTAACCAGTGCCTAACCAGTGCTTAACCAGTGCTTAACCAGTGCTTAACCAGTGCTTAACCAGTGCTTAACCAGTGCTTAACCAGTGCTTAACCAGTGCTTAACCAGTGCTTAACCAGTGCTTAACCAGTGCTTAACCAGTGCCTAACCAGTGCCTAACCAGTGCCTAACCAGTGCGTAACCAGTGCCTAGCCAGTGCCTAGCCAGTGTCTAGCCAGTGCCTAGCCAGTGTCTAGCCAGTGCCTAGCCAGTGCTTAGCCAGTGCCTAGCCAGTGCCTAACCAGTGCCTAGCCAGTGCCTAGCCAGTGCCTAGCCAGTGCCTAGCCAGTGCCTAGCCAGTGCTTAGCCAGTGCCTAGCCAGTGCCTAGCCAGTGCCTAGCCAGTGCCTAGCCAGTGCCTAGCCAGTGCCTAGCCAGTGCCAAGCCAGTGCCTAGCCAGTGCCTAGCCAGTGCCTAGCCAGTGCCTTAGCCAGTGCCTAGCCAGTGCCTAGCCAGTGCCTAGCCAGTGCCTAGCCAGTGCCTAGCCAGTGCCTAGCCAGTGCTAGCCAGTGCCTAGCCAGTGCCTAGCCAGTGCCTAGCCAGTGCCTAGCCAGTGCCTAGCCAGTGCCTAGCCAGTGCCTAGCCAGTGCCTAGCCAGTGCCTAGCCAGTGCCTAGCCAGTGCCTAGCCAGTGCCTAGCCAGTGCCTAGCCAGTGCTCCGGCCAGTGCCTAGCCAGTGCCTAGCCAGTGCCTGGCCAGTGCCTAGCCAGTGCCTAGCCAGTGCCTAGCCAGTGCCTAGCCAGTGCTTAGCCAGTGCCTAGCCAGTGCCTGGCCAGTGCCTAACCCAGTGCCTAACCAGTGCCTAAGCCAGTGCCTAGCCAGTGCCTTAGCCAGTGCCTAGCCAGTGCCTAGCCAGTGCCTAACCAGTGCCTAACCAGTGCCTAGCCAGTGCCTAGCCAGTGCCTAGCCAGTGCCTAGCCAGTGCCTAACCAGTGCCTAGCCAGTGCCTAGCCAGTGCCTAACCAGTGCCTAGCCAGTGCCTAACCAGTGCTTAGCCAGTGCCTAGCCAGTGCCTAGCCAGTGCCTAGCCAGTGCCTAGCCAGTGCCTAGCCAGTGCCTAGCCAGTGCCTAGCCAGTGCCTAGCCAGTGCCTAGCCAGTGCCTAGCCAGTGCCTAGCCAGTGCCTAGCCAGTGCCTAGCCAGTGCCTAGCCAGTGCCTAGCCAGTGCCTAGCCAGTGCCTGGCCAGTGCCTAGCCAGTGCCTGGCCAGTGCCTAGCCAGTGCCTAGCCAGTGCCTAGCCAGTGCCTAGCCAGTGCCTGGCCAGTGCCTAGCCAGTGCCTGGCCAGTGCCTGGCCAGTGCCTGGCCAGTGCCTAGCCAGTGCCTGGCCAGTGCCTAGCCAGTGCCTGGCCAGTGCCTAGCCAGTGCCTAGCCAGTGCCTAGCCAGTGCCTAACCAGTGCCTGGCCAGTGCCTAGCCAGTGCCTAGCCAGTGCCTAGCCAGTGCTTAGCCAGTGCCTAGCCAGTGCCTAGCCAGTGCCTAGCCAGTGCTCCAGGTGCCTAGCCAGTGCCTAGCCAGTGCTAACCAGTGCCTAACCAGTGCCTAGCCAGTGCTTAACCCAGTGCGTTGCTTAACAGTGCTGCAGCCAGTGCTTAACCAGTGCCTAGCCAGTGCTTAGCCAGTGCCTAGCCAGTGCTTAGCCAGTGCCTAGCCAGTGCCTAGCCAGTGCCTAACCAGTGCTTAACCAGTGCTTAACCAGTGCCTAGCCAGTGCTTAGCCAGTGCCTAGCCAGTGCTTAGCCAGTGCCTAGCCAGTGCCTAGCCAGTGCCTAGCCAGTGCCTAGCCAGTGCCTAGCCAGTGCCTAGCCAGTGCCTAGCCAGTGCCTAGCCAGTGCCTAGCCAGTGCCTAGCCAGTGCCTAGCCAGTGCCTAGCCAGTGCCTAGCCAGTGCCTAGCCAGTGCCTAGCCAGTGCCTAGCCAGTGCCTAGCCAGTGCCTAGCCAGTGCCTAGCCAGTGCCTAGCCAGTGCCTAGCCAGTGCCTAGCCAGTGCCTAGCCAGTGCCTAGCCAGTGCCTAGCCAGTGCCTAGCCAGTGCCTAGCCAGTGCCTAGCCAGTGCCTAGCCAGTGCCTAGCCAGTGCCTAGCCAGTGCCTAGCCAGTGCCTAGCCAGTGCCTAGCCAGTGCCTAGCCAGTGCCTAGCCAGTGCCTAGCCAGTGCCTAGCCAGTGCCTAGCCAGTGCCTAGCCAGTGCCTAGCCAGTGCCAAGCCAGTGCCTAGCCAGTGCCTAGCCAGTGCCTAGCCAGTGCCTAGCCAGTGCCTAGCCAGTGCCTAGCCAGTGCCTAGCCAGTGCCTAGCCAGTGCCTAGCCAGTGCCTAGCCAGTGCTTAGCCAGTGCCTAGCCAGTGCCTAGCCAGTGCTTAACCAGTGCCTAGCCAGTGCCTAGCCAGTGCTTAGCCAGTGCTTAGCCAGTGCCTAGCCAGTGCTTAGCCAGTGCACTAGCACAGTGCCTAGCCAGTGCCTAGCCAGTGCCTAGCCAGTGCTTAGCCAGTGCCTAGCCAGTGCTTAGCCAGTGCTTAACCAGTGCCTAGCCAGTGCTTAACCAGTGCCTAGCCAGTGCCTAGCCAGTGCCTGGCCAGTGCCTGGCCAGTGCCTGGCCAGTGCCTAGCCAGTGCCTAGCCAGTGCCTAGCCAGTGCCTAGCCAGTGCCTAGCCAGTGCCTAGCCAGTGCTTAGCCAGTGCCTAGCCAGTGCCTAGCCAGTGCCTAGCCAGTGCCTAGCCAGTGCCTAGCCAGTGCCTAGCCAGTGCCTAGCCAGTGCCTAGCCAGTGCCTAGCCAGTGCCTAGCCAGTGCCTAGCCAGTGCCTAGCCAGTGCCTAGCCAGTGCCTAGCCAGTGCCTAGCCAGTGCCTAGCCAGTGCCTAGCCAGTGCTTAGCCAGTGCCTAGCCAGTGCCTAGCCAGTGCCTAGCCAGTGCCTAGCCAGTGCTTAGCCAGGTGCCTAGCCAGTGCCTAACCAGTGCCTAGCCAGTGCTTAACCAGTGCCTAGCCAGTGCCTAGCCAGTGCCTAGCCAGTGCTTAGCCAGTGCCTAGCCAGTGCTTAGCCAGTGCCTAGCCAGTGCCTAGCCAGTGCCTAGCCAGTGCCTAACCAGTGCCTAGCCAGTGCCTAGCCAGTGCCTAACCAGTGCTTAACCAGTGCTTAACCAGTGCCTAGCCAGTGCTTAGCCAGTGCTTAACCAGTGCCTAACCAGTGCCTAACCAGTGCCTAGCCAGTGCTTAGCCAGTGCTTAGCCAGTGCTTAACCAGTGCTTAGCCAGTGCCTAGCCAGTGCCTAGCCAGTGCCTAGCCAGTGCCTAGCCAGTGCCTAGCCAGTGCTTAGCCAGTGCCTAGCCAGTGCCTAGCCAGTGCCTAGCCAGTGCCTAGCCAGTGCCTAGCCAGTGCCTAGCCAGTGCCTAGCCAGTGCCTAGCCAGTGCCCAGCCAGTGCCTAGCCAGTGCCTAGCCAGTGCCTAGCCAGTGCCTAGCCAGTGCCTAGCCAGTGCCTAGCCAGTGCCTAGCCAGTGCCAAGCCAGTGCCTAGCCAGTGCCTAGCCAGTGCCTAGCCAGTGCCTAGCCAGTGCCTAGCCAGTGCCTAGCCAGTGCCTAGCCAGTGCCTAGCCAGTGCCTAGCCAGTGCCTAGCCAGTGCCCTAACCAGTGCCTAGCCAGTGCCTAGCCAGTGCCTAGCCAGTGCCTAACCAGTGCCTAACCAGTGCCTAGCCAGTGCCTAGCCAGTGCCTAACCAGTGCTTAACCAGTGCTTAACCAGTGCCTAACCAGTGCTTAACCAGTGCTTAACCAGTGCTTAACCAGTGCTTAACCAGTGCTTAACCAGTGCTTAACCAGTGCTTAACCAGTGCTTAACCAGTGCCTAACCAGTGCTTAACCAGTGCTTAACCAGTGCTTAACCAGTGCTAAGCCAGTGCTTAACCAGTGCTTAACCAGTGCTTAACCAGTGCTTAACCAGTGCTTAACCAGTGCTTAACCAGTGCTTAACCGGTGCTTAACCAGTGCTTAACCAGTGCTTAACCAGTGCTTAACCAGTGCTTAACCAGTGCTTAACCAGTGCTTAACCAGTGCTTAACCAGTGCTTAACCAGTGCTTAACCAGTGCTTAACCAGTGCTTAACCAGTGCTTAACCAGTGCTTAACCAGTGCTTAACCAGTGCTTTACCAGTGTCTAGCCAGTGCCTAGCCAGTGTCTAGCCAGTGCCCAGTGCTTAACCAGTGCTTAACCAGTGCTTAACCAGTGCTTAACCAGTGCTTAACCAGTGCTTAACCAGTGCTTAACCAGTGCTTAACCAGTGCTAATTCAGTGGTTAACCAGTGCTTAACCAGTGCTTAACCAGTGCTTAACCAGTGCTTAACCAGTGCTTAACCAGTGCTTAACCAGTGCTTTACCAGTGTCTAGCCAGTGCCTAGCCAGTGTCTAGCCAGTGCCTAGCCAGTGCCTAGCCAGTGCCTAGCCAGTGTCTAGCCAGTGCCTAGCCAGTGTCTAGCCAGTGCCTAGCCAGTGCCTAGCCAGTGCCGCCAGCCAGTGCCTAGCTAGTGTCTAGCTAGTGTCAGCCAGTGCCTAGCCAGTGCCTAACCAGTGCCTAACCAGTGCCTAGCCAGTGCCTAGCCAGTGCCTGACCAGTGCCTAGCCAGTGCCTAGCCAGTGCCTAACCAGTGCCAACCAGTGCCTAGCCTCTAGCCAGTGCCTAACCAGTGCCTGGCCAGTGCCTAGCCAGTGCCTGGCCAGTGCCTACCAGTGGCCAGTGCCTAGCCAGTGCCTAGCCAGTGCCCAGCCAGTGCCTAGCCAGTGCCTGGCCAGTGCCCAGCCAGTGCCTAGCCAGTGCCTAGCCAGTGCCTAGCCAGTGCCCAGCCAGTGCCTAGCCAGTGCCTAGCCAGTGCCAGCCAGTGCCTAGCCAGTGCCTAGCCAGTGCCTAGCCAGTGCCTAGCCAGTGCCCAGGCCAGTGCCTAGCCAGTGCCCAGCCAGTGCCTAGCCAGTGCCTAGCCAGTGCCTAGCCAGTGCTAACCAGTGCCAGTGCTACCAGTGCCTAGCCAGTGCCTAGCCAGTGCTTAGCCAGTGCCTAGCCAGTGCCTAACCAGTGCCTAGCCAGTGCCTAGCCAGTGCCTAGCCAGTGCCTAGCCAGTGCCTAGCCAGTGCCTAGCCAGTGTAGCCAGTGCTAGCCAGTGCCAGTGCTTAGTGCAACCAGTGCTTAGCCAGTGCTTAGCCAGTGCCTAGCCAGTGCCTAGCCAGTGCTTAGCCAGTGCTTAGCCAGTGCTTAGCCAGTGCCTAACCAGTGCCTAGCCAGTGCTTAGCCAGTGCTTAGCCAGTGCTTAGCCAGTGTCTAGCCAGTGCTTAGCCAGTGTCTAGCCAGTGTCTAGCCAGTGCCAGCCAGTGGCTGCAGTGCTAGCCAGTGTCTAGCCAGTGCGTAGCCAGTGCCTAACCAGTGCCTAGCCAGTGCCTAGCCAGTGCCTAGCCAGTGCCTAGCCAGTGCCTAGCCAGTGCCTAGCCAGTGCCCAGCCAGTGCCTAGCCAGTGCCTAGCCAGTGTCTGAGCCAGTGCCTGCAGTGTCTAGCCAGTGCCTGGCCAGTGCCAAGCCAGTGCCTAACCAGTGCTGTAGTGCCTTGCCAGTGCAAAGCCAGTGCCAAGCCAGTGCCAAGCCAGTGCCAAGCCAGTGCCAAGCCAGTGCCAAGCCAGTGCCAAGCCAGTGCCAAGCCAGTGCCAAGCCAGTGCCAGGCCAGTGCCAAGCCAGTGCCCAGTGCTTAACCAGTGCTTAACCAGTGCTTAACCAGTGCTTAACCAGTGCTTAACCAGTGCTTAACCAGTGCTAATTCAGTGGTTAACCAGTGCTTAACCAGTGCTTAACCAGTGCTTAACCAGTGCTTAACCAGTGCTTAACCAGTGCTTAACCAATTGCTTAACCAGTGCCTAGCCAGTGCCTAGCCAGTGAATAGCCAGTGCCTGGCAAGTGCCTAGTGCCTAGCCAGTGCCTAGCCAGTGCCTCAGCCAGTGCCCCCTAGCCAGTGCTTAGCCAGTGCCTTGCCAGTGCCAAGCCAGTGCCTAACCAGTGCCAAGCCAGTGCCAAGCCAGTGCCAAGCCAGTGCCAAGCCATTGCCAAGCCAGTGCCAAGCCAGTGCCAAGCCAGTGCCAAGCCAGTGCCAAGCCAGTGCCAAGCCAGTGCCAAGCCAGTGCCTAGGCAATACCTAGCCAGTGCCTAGCCAGTGCCTTACCAGTGCCTAACCAGTGCCTAGCCAGTGCCTAGCCAGTGCCTAACCAGTGCCTGGCCAGTGCTTAACCAGTGCTTAACCACTGTTTAACCAGTGCTAACCCATTGCTTAACCACTGCTTAACCAGTGCTTAACCAGTGCTTAACCAGTGCTAACCCATTGCTTAACCATTGCTTAACCAGTGCTTAACCAGTGCTTAACCAGTGCTTAACCAGTGCTTAACCAGTGCTTAACCAGTGCTTAACCAGTGCTTAACCTGTGCCTAACCAGTGCTTAACCAGTGCTTAACCAGTGCTTAACCAGTGCTTAACCAGTGCTTAACCAGTGCTTAACCAGTGC
>JAECXB010000294.1:0-13382 GCA_018151435.1 Zaprionus africanus | reverse complement strand
TCATGTTGCTAAGCAGATCTTGCTTGTATGCAACGCATCATGTTGCTAAACAGATGTTGCTTGTATGCAACAAATATGAATAAGAACATAATATGAAATGTCGCGACTAATCGTCGCTTATCCCATTCTCTTTTAATTCGCCTGCCTACGTGCAGAACACTTTTGTAACATTGAAGTTAATCACAAATAAAACCTCGCGAACTGCACAACTCGAATAGGTTATGGGCCCAGGTCCTCGCGTGGTGCAATTAAAAAGAAGTTTATAACTGAACATTATTGTGATTTGTGATTTGTTAATCGCGTAACAATGAGTTTATCATTTCAAATCGACAAACTCGGAGAGTCCAATTACGATGTTTGGTCTATGACCATGCAAAGTGTGCTGGTCACGTCAGACCTATGGAACATTGTTAGTGGCGATTATGTTAAGCCTGAGGCGGCGCCTGATTCCATGAGATGGGAAAAAAATGATAAAAAGGCACGAGCCTGCATTATTTTAAATGTGAAACCATCTCAGTTGCTCCATATTAAAAATTGCGTAACGTCGTTACAAACGTGGAACAAGTTAAAAAAAGTGCATATGCCCGATGGTCCCATTCAACAAGTGCAGTTATACCAAAAGCTGTTACGGTTGAGAATGCAGCAAGGTGACAGTGTATTGGACTATGTCAATAATTTTGTGGAGATCACCAACAAATTGGGTGAACTTGAAATCTCCCTGCCGGACCCTGTAAAAGCTGTAATGTTGTTGGCAAGTTTGCCTAAATCATTTGAACATTTCGTAGTAGCCATACAAACGCGTGACAAATTGCCTGCGTTTGAACAGTTAAAGTCAAAACTGTTAGAAGAAGGCGAACGCCATAAGGCAAGTGTTGAAAATGATGATAACTGTGAAAAAAGTGCATATTCGGTTCGCACAGAAAACGAAAAACCTAAAGACAAAAAGAAAAATAACAGTTATAACGGGAAAAAGCCAATACAGTGTTGGTCATGTGGAAAGAGAGGGCATGTTGCTGCGAAGTGCAATGAGAGAAAGAATGCAGAGAACAAAGAGAGTGGCGCGAGAGAAAAATGATATTCTGCTGTGTGCTTAAGTTCGCATAAAAACGAAATTGCAAAAAGCGTGTGGTGCGTTGATAGTGGTGCAACTGCACATTTGTGCCGTGAGCGATCGTGCTTTACCGATTATTCAGAGCACAAGGAACGCATACTGTTTGCTGACAATAAATACATTGAGTCCGAAGGCCGTGGTACTGTTCGGGTAGTATGGCGTGAGTTCGTGATTAAATTGGTTGATGTTCTCTACGTAAAAGAACTACAATGTAATTTTATGTCTGTCGCTAAGGCAATTGATAACGGATTTAGAGTGAACTTCACAAAAAGAAATGCGAGCGTGATCGAGAGTGATGGCACTGTCGTGCTTGAGGCAAAGAGACACGAAAATCTATTTATATTTGAAAGTACCGAAAATAAATGTTTGACTGCACAAACAAACGCGTCGCAGTTGTGGCATAGTAGATATGGACATTTAAATTTCGGCAGCCTCAATAGAATGGTTAAACAGAATATGGTGATCGGTTTAAAAACTAGCTTCGGCATTGACATTGTCTGTGAGACATGCGCGAAAAGTAAAATATGCGTGAAGAAATTTCCAAAATCCAGTGAAAACCGTGCCACTGAAATTCTGGATTTGGTGCATTCTGACATTTGTGGCCCAATGAACAAAAAGTCTATTGGTGGGTCAAGGTACTTTGCAACCTTTATCGATGATAAGTCGCGATATGTATCCGTGTATTTTTTGAAATCGTTCGCTGAATATCGTCGCTGAATATCGAAAAGTTAAAAACCCTTATCATGAACGACCCCATCCTCATTTGCCCTGACTTTACAAAAACTTTCAAGTTACTACTGATGCCAGCAATTTCGCCATTGGAGCCGTACTATCACAAGAAAATAAACCAATTAGTTTTGCAAGCAGAACATTAAACGACCACGAACAGAATTACAGTACAATAGAAAAAGAATTATTGGCAATTGTTTGGGCAACCAAATACTTCCGCCCATATTTATATGGAGTCCCTTTTGAAATACTAAGTGATCATAAACCCCTTGTCTGGCTAAATAATATAAAAGAACCCAATATGAAATTACAACGTTGGCGAATCAAACTTAGCATTGTAAATACTGACAATAATAGAGAAAATAAAGAAACTAGAATAGAAACAATTTTATACACATACAACCATAAAACTAAACATAATACAACCGGACAAATACCAGCTTACATACTACTCTACGCAGGCACACCTACCTATGACTCTCAGAAAATTAAGGAAAACAAAATTAACAAACTTAATGAATACCGACAAATTTACGAAATAGACACAAAATATAGACAAGCCCCTATAACGCGCTCAAAATCCAAAAATCCCTTTAGAAAAACAGGCAGAATTGAACAAATAGACGAAAAACATTATAACGAAAACAGTAGAGGCCAAAACGTAACACACTATAAAAGTAAATTTAAAAAGAAAAAGAATGTTAATAACAGCAAATACTTAAAGCCGACCGACACTCAATCATCGGAGTCATAATTTTCCTAATGTCTCATATCCCCACAAACACAGTTGAACAGCCTACTTTCCTTATCACCCCTTACCCAGACAATAATGGATAGAGCATTAACAAACATTTAGAAGGCAAATTCTATTTACACAATAACAATGTTATAAATACACAAACTAAAAATTTTATTAAAGACCATTGTATTTCATTCAACACATTAAGCCTAACATAATAACATGGAACATGACCAGAGAAAAATTGTAACAATCAAAAAATTTATATTGAAAATAACAAAATTATAAAAATATTTAATTGTACAGCAGAGTTAAAAGAATTTTCAATATCAAATAATATGCAACAATATACAAATCTAATATTCACTGAGCATAACGTTACAAAAGAAATGATTATGCTAAACAATAAGAATTATACAATCTATAAAAACATATTAATAATCCTCATGTTTGTATTAGCTATAATATCTATATTTTACCTATACATGAAATGTAAAACAGCACCTCATAACATTATAATAACATATCTAAGACCTAAAGCAAACACATCAGTTGACAAAAATATTGTAACAGTTAAAGAAAATAATACTGAAGAAGTGAAAACTGAAAATCCAATTCCACAATTCGGTGGCAAATAAGTATACAGGCATTCGTTCGCCCATGGTTATTTTTTGCATGTCGGCAAAATATAAAACCTAAAAATTTGTACATATCGGTACATATTGATTCGCGCGCGAAAATTCGGTGACACACATTTCTTTCGACTTGCTGTGCCCAGTTTCGTGTACATACATACGCATACTTGTGCGTGCTTTCGTTCTGTGCATATCGTTGTGCAGACAATTACACATATAAATTCATACAGTTCACCTTATTTCGTTGTGAGCATCTGTACATATCGTTGTACAGTAAAAATATATGTAAAAGCCTAAAATCGTCGTGGGTGCAACATATACAAACACTTATATCAAGGCAAATTAATAACAGTTATTTTGGTGCATCTGCTTTGCACATATTCTTGTGCAGTTATACTCGTACATATATACATACGGGTCTTTGCACATAACGGAACGTGAAACAGGGTGTTCCCCTATTGAAAAATATCTAAGCTTTTTTAGAGAATACCAAACTACAAAAATTAAAAAGGACGCGGTGGCTCAGATTAATAACTCAGGTTGACAATTTATTGCTGCTGCTGGCTTCTTTGATTGCTTTACAACGAATGAATCTTAATTGCGGAGAGTGGGCCACAATCCGACCACACTCCCCGAATTCGCCGTCGGCATTTGCCGATCGTCAAACCAAAAGAGTAGCTTAAGCTTAGCGACACTTCTTGTGTTCTCTTAATTTCTAGCTTAACTACATTTATCTTTATTTTGGTGCTGTCGTGCTTCAACATTCCGGCCCCGTTAAAGAGCTCCGGTCTTTAACACATCGGGAGTCGGGCCAGCTTATGAATCGGTCGCTTAATTGCGCCTGCCGGTGTTTTTATTTCGGCTACCCGAACCTTGCCGTCCTCCCTCGAATTGTGCGCGTTACGCGCCCGGTTATCCACTGCTGAGGCGGTGTGTTGTCGTCGTGACCTAGCACGACCGCCCCCTCCTCGAGATTGTCCTCGCCTTTGGCCCACTGCGTTCGTTGCTGGAGGCTGAGCAGGTAATCCTTGGAACACTTGCGCCAAAAGAGTCGTTTGAGCGCCGACAACTGCTGCCACAGCCTCAAGTATCCTCGTCCTTGTTTGCTGCTGCTCCCGACTAGATCGGATCCTGAAGGCAGCGCCAACAAAGGCTGACCGATGAGCAGGTGGCCTGGCGTCAGTACCTCTCCATCGCTGGGATCGCTGCTGTCGACGAGCAATGGCCTGGAGTTGAGCAGCGCCTCGACGTCCACCAGATGGGTGCTCAACTCGTCCTGCGTCAGATTGGCGTTGCTCGCTCCTCGCAGAAGCCTGTGCTTGGCAAACTTCACTGCAGCTTCCCACAGTCCTCCGAAGTGCGAGGCGCGGGGGGCAATGAACCTCCACTGCACTCCTCTCTCCGCCGCGAAGTTCACCAGCCTCGCCTCGTTGTTGTGGAACGCCGTCTGCAGCTCCCTCAGAACGTTGCTCGCTCCAACGAAATTCGTCGCGTTGTCGCTGAATATCGAAAAGTTAAAAACCCTTATCATGAACGACCCCATCCTCATTTGCCCTGACTTTACAAAAACTTTTCAAGTTACTACTGATGCCAGCAATTTCGCCATTGGAGCCGTACTATCACAAGAAAATAAACCAATTAGTTTTGCAAGCAGAACATTAAACGACCACGAACAGAATTATAGTACAATAGAAAAAGAATTATTGGCAATTGTTTGGGCAACCAAATACTTCCGCCCATATTTATATGGAGTCCCTTTTGAAATACTAAGTGATCATAAGCCCCTTGTCTGGCTAAATAGTTTAAAAGAACCCAATATGAAATTACAACGTTGGCGAATCAAACTTAGCGAATACAATTTTAAAATAAAATATTTGGAAGGAAAACTAAATTATGTTGCAGATGCTTTATCTCGAGTTAAAATTGAAGAAAATCTGGCTGGTGAAGAAGAAAATATTTCAACAGCAGCAACAATACATAGTGCATCAGAAAGTAACGAAAACTATATCCAAATCACTGAGAAACCCATAAACTATTTCACTAGATAAATAGAATTCAGAAAAGATTCCATAGACCAAGTAGACATATCAAAATATTTCACTAAAACTAAAATAACTATAAAATATACTGAAATGACTCTCCCTATAGCAAAAGACTTCTTAATAAAATACTTCCTAAACCATACTAGCGTAATTTACATAGACAATGACAGTGATTTTTCCGTTCTTCAAAATGCATACCATGAAAGTATTAACCCACAAAGCAACGTAAAAATCTTAAAAAGTATAATTAAACTAAAGGACATTAACTCTTACGCTGAATTCAAAGAATTCATTATTTCTCAACACATAAAATTACTGCACCCTGGTATCGAAAAATGATACGACTCTTTAAAGAAACTATTTTCCTGACTATAACAAATTAGTTCAAAATATCATTAATGATTGCGAAGTCTGCAATCTCGCAAAAACAGAACACAGACCCACAAAACTTGCTTTTGAAATAACCCCAGAGACAAATAACCCAAGAGAACTTTACGTAATTGACTTTTTATGCTATTGATAATGAGCAATATTTATCCTGTATTGACGTTTATTCAAAATTTGCATCACGTATAAAAACAAATAGTAGAGATTGGCTAGAAGCCAAAAGAGCCCTTACTAGAATATTTAATGACATTGGAAAACCACAGAAAATTAAAGCAGACAAAGACTCAGCGTTCATGAGTAACTCTTTAAAGGTTTGGCTAAATAACGAAGAAATACAATTAGATATCACCACAAACAAAACTGGAATAGCAGATGTAGAGCGTCTTCACAAAACAATAAACGAAAAGATCCGCATTGTAAATACTGACAATAATAGAGAAAATAAAGAAACTAGAATAGAAACAATTTTATACACATACAACCATAAAACTAAACATAATACAACCGGACAAATACCAGCTTACATACTACTCTACGCAGGCACACCTACCTATGACTCTCAGAAAATTAAGGAAAACAAAATTAACAAACTTAATGAATACCGACAAATTTACGAAATAGACACAAAATATAGACAAGCCCCTCAAACGCGCTCAAAATCCAAAAATCCCTTTAGAAAAACAGGCAGAATTGAACAAATAGACGAAAAACATTATAACGAAAACAATAGAGGCCAAAACGTAACACACTACAAAAGTAAATTTAAAAAGAAAAAAATATTAATAACAGTAAATACTTACGACACTCAGTCATCGGACTCATAATTATTATAATGACTCTTATGATGACACAAACTACAGCAGGAACAATCGAAGTAAACCCTATTGAAAACAATCAGGGATTCATTCTATTTGAATCAGGAACTATACAACTCCCTATTACATTTATGCACCACTGTCTTACAGACAACATAACACAAATTGAAGAAACATATAGCACTCTGATTAAAGAAAGCCAGCAAATTTATTAACATAACACAAATCAATTACATAACTGAACCAGTCGAACGCTACAGTCAGGTGCTGACTGTAGAAGGCCATGGATTATCATGGTATACCGTGTATAATTTATTTTCCCTTATTTATAATGAAAATTTTGGTTTGTTTGAATTTAAGCATTTAAAAATATAAATTTTATCTTCTTATTATTTAATTCGAACGACACGCCAAATTCGATTGACAGGTAGAAGAAGAAGAACACATAAATAATGCAAGGACGGATAGACAAGAAGTATAAGCATTAGATCATAATGGCAAACAGGAGTCGCGGCTGCGGAAGTAGAGTAGCTTAGTGGAGTGTGTGCCGGATTCGAAGACCAATGATGTTGACATTGTTCGGGTTCGATTGCTGCCGCGGTCATTGCGTGATATGTTTTCCTATCTTTCTTTCTTTTCTATTAAATAATTTAAAAGCTTAACAAACACTAATTTAATTTTTGGTACGCAACATATTTAATTAGAACACTTTTTATAAACTTTGCCCTATGTTGCACAAATCTGACAGTTGCGTATGTGTGCGGAATACGGCAATTGATGCGTGTAAGAGCGGGATGCCGACACATAAATGTGCAAATGCAGACATGCATGTATCGGCATCCCGCTCTAACATTCGTGTACATTGATTGTCTTAACTATTGCATAAAAATATGAAATTTATTTTGATTGCTATTTAGTTAAATAATTTAGAATAAAGGTAGAGGTTGTAGTTTTCGGCTGTTGTTTTCCTTTTAGTTTATATAAATAAAAAAACCAAAAAAAGTAATTAAAATAAAAAATTGATACTTCGGTAACTATCACCACGAACATGGGTATATATCTAATATGTGCCGTCCGCATATGTAGGCACTAAGCGTAAACCCCATTTTTGTTTCCGCTCAATTAAATTAATATACTGAACTGCCAATTCATACCATTCCTCTGGGCCCATGGAATGTTTTGTTTTTGCGGTAAGTGATGTTACTATTCGAACTTCGGTATGATGCTAAATTAGGTCTTAATGTGAACATATACCTACAAATACATACAAATATTAATTTTAATTTTAATTGGACGTTGAATACAATGGCTGTATTAACAAGTGGTCCAACGACACCAAGCCGATGCTTGTTGCGCGCGGAACCCAAACGAAGTCCACCTCCCGCCTTACCGACCGAGAGGCACTGTCGCATAACGGACGACACGGAAACGCGGTAGAAACGCGAATAGAAACGCGAGTAGAAGCGCGAATAGAAACGCGGGGAGAAGTTCTAAAAAAGAAGAGGCGATAGAACGCGGCATGCAAATAGGAATAGAATATCGAGGAAGATTAATACTAATTACTAATTACGTGCTAGATAGGAAAGAATTAAGGACTTCATAGCAGCGATAGTGTTAGTGCTAGCTATGACGTGTTGGAGCTTATTGTAGTCCGAACATAATACCCTGAAAGGATCATGCAGTGCATAGTTCGATCTACAATAAGGAAGTGTTAGTGGAAGGAAATAGCGAGTACTTCTGCAAGGAACAGAGAAGTGTAGCTGCCTTACCAAGGCCTCACTATCAATGTCACCTTGCATAAGGTTGTTAATAAATACGACCCCTAGCATGGTTCTGCGGTTAGTTAGGGAAGGCAGATTTAGTAGCAGAAGTCTACTATTATAGGAAGGCAGTCTCAAATTTTCATCCCAGTTAAGGCCGCGTAAGGCAAAAAGTAAGAAATTCCTCTGTACAGATTCGATGCGTTCCTTATGAATAGTGTACTGGGGACACCATACGCATGAACCGTATTCGAGAATAGGACGAACAAGTGAAACGTAAAGGGTCTTTGTAATATAAGGATCGTCGAACTCCTTAGACCATCTCTTGATAAAGCCTAGGACACCCATGGCTTTATTGACCATATTAGTAATATGACTTGAAAAACTTTAATTTTCGGTCCAAACGGACCCCCAGATCATCAACTAGGGTGATTCTTTCCAAGGCACAACCACAAAGAGTATAAGAAGCAAACTTCGGACTGGCTCGAGAGAATGTCATCAGCTTGCATTTAGAGCTGTTCAGGTTTAAGAAATTGGCACAACACCAAGAATTGAAACTATTTAGGTCGGTTTGTAAGTTTGAGTGACAGTGGTCGTCTTTAAATTGGTAGCAAAGCTTAACATCATCCGCATACATAAGAGTACGGGAGTTACGTATGACCAGGGGAAGGTCATTGATGAAAAGCGTAAAAAGTAGGGGACCAAGGTGACTCCCTTGAGGAACACCAGATGTGGCATGAATTGGGTTTGAAAGGGTGGTTTTAAAGAGGACTCTTTGAGTTCTGTCAGTCAGATAGCTTACAATCCAACTAAGTAGTTTTGGTGAAAAACCTAGAAGGTCAAGCTTATGTGCCAAAAGGGAATGATTTACTGAGTCAAAAGCTTTACTGAAATCAGTATAAATAACATCAGTCTGAAGATTTTCCTGAAATCCTTTTACCACGAAGGATGTCAGCTCAAGCAAGTTTGTCGTAGTAGAACGACTTTTAATGAATCCGTGTTGAAAAGGTGAGATAACGGATCTACAGAAATGTTGCAAGTAAGGCGTTATGACATTCTCGAAAAGTTTGGGTATAGCCGACAATTTAGAGATACCTCTATAATTGCTTGCATCAGACTTGCTGCCCTTTTTAAGCAAGGGAATAATGAACGATGCCTTCCAAATGGAAGGAAAGACTGAAGTTTCTAAAGACAGCGAAAATAGTTTGAGCAATGGCTTACTTAGAGACATAGCACAGAATCGAAGTATACAAGCAGGAACACCGTCAGGGCCTGGTGAGAAGACTGGCTTAACATACATACATTATACCCTATAAATTGAACAGTCCATACATAAATAAAATGAAAGAATTAAAAGGAACAGATTAAAAGTGAAAGACAAGAAAATGACAGTTACCTTCAATGAAAGTTTAAATTCGTGAAACAGAAATAAAGTATAGAATTAAACGAAATTACAAAAATTATAAAAGAAAGAAAATTAAGAAAAAATTAAAGAAATAGGAAATATGAAATATGAAAGAAAACAAATAAGAATTAAATGAATTAAATTGAAGTCAGAAAAAACAGGAAAATTTAGTAGAATATTGCATAGTTTTAAAATAAAGAATCAAAAAAATGGAACAAATAAGCTGAAGATAATTTAGTTAAATAATGATAAAAGATTTAAATGAGATTATGTTAAATAAAAGTAAATTGTCCTTATTTATTTTAAAACTTATCAAGACGGCAGCATGGCCTTACATACTATATTCTTTCTTATGATTAAATGAATAAACTTATTATAATGTTTTGGTAAATATATATAGTTTTCCTTAAGTGAAAAGGCGAAGGGTATAATGAAAGGGTAACATTTAAATTAGGGATTTACCGTATATCGCCAAAGGTAAATCATGGAGGGTGGGTACAGAGGCGGGCTACAATACCATCAGTGTAGCCTCATTTACATTAGAGATTCTGCCATAACAGCATAATACCCTCACGAGCTCTCAGACTTCTGTTTTTTCTTTTAAATATTTTTATGCATTAAGTATAAATCTTGTTCATCTACGTAATAGGCACGGGACTATAAATTTAATTCTATATGGCTGTCTGATCGAGTGAAGGCTTTATTATTTGGCCAACGAACCCCCCCAATACGATTGCAAGCTAGCCGCAACTAGGGTCCCAATCGGCCAATAATTTAGCGAGGATCGCACCACTCCATCAACTATTTAAGAACAGTATATTATAATCTTTAGAAAAGAAAACAGAAGAAACAAATTAATACGTAGATTTACACAACAGAAGACATTAGAAGACAGAGGGCACACATTAGTTTCAGATAAAAAACAAAAATTACACAAGTCAAAGATAAGAAAGTGCACTAGGAAAAACACTATACAAAACTGAATAACAGAACAAACATTAAAACTACCTCAAACAATATTTACAATTCATTAACGTTTAGTACTGGGAACAAGGAACTCCAATGTTCTACAAATTCCAAATTATATTTTATTTAACAATAACATTGTAAAATCTGTAAAAGAAAGATAAGTTCACGAACTATACATTTGTAAATCTAAGCTAGAGGTAACCCCCAATGGAGAAGAGAGGTGTCTTCGAGCAATATCCAATGCGGACTTAAGGTTTGCGACGCGATCAAAGTTGACGAACAGGAACGAATTCTGGAACCTGAAAAAAGGAAACATTTGGTGCTAAACGGAGTCCGAACGCAATCACACTCAAATTGCATGAGACCATTCCAAGTAACGGGGAATGCCATTATTACGTTTGAAGACTGCAATATTACGATTAATGGATGCACCTATGGACACGAAGCAATAAAGATGGATGACAAAATCAAACTCGTCATACCCTTGTTCAAAGGAGTGTAGATTTAAATCAACAGAAGTTGCACTGGGAAAGTGTAAAAAGCCGAAACAATGGTTATAAGAAGGAGAGCTGCCATATTCACACCGTCGCCATCACCCCTAGATTTCGTTCCGACACTTCCTTCGATGTGACCGTCACTTCAATCCAGGGGGGAGGAGTTACCACTGCACCTCTAACTGGAACCTTCCAGATTCGGCCAGATGACAGCAGAATCAAAAGCCAACACGACCAACAACATAGCCTGAAATAAAACGACGCACACGTTGACACACACACCTTGAGCATACATGCTCTCGAAAATGCTAGAAACAGATTCCATCATAACGGTAATGTGCGAGTTACCACTGCACCTCTAACTGGAACCGTCCAGATTCGGCCAGATGACAGCAGCATCAAAAGCCAACACGAACAACAACATAGCGTGAAATTAAACGACGCACACGTTGACACACACACCTTGAGCATACATGCTCTCGAAAATGCTAGAAGCAGATTCCATCATAACGGCAACGTTGCATCAGCCTCTAACGCGATGTGATTGGTCAGCTACCGTTATAGCGAGGCGTTGTAGCTGACGCCGAGTGCAGAAAAACAGCGTGAAGCAACAAGAAGATGGGACGCACAGCCAGTTGCATTTTGGTCGTGCATAAACCCAGTCAACATACAAAAATTGTCAAACAAGTTAATTATCGAATTAATTTAAACTAAGAAAAATAAACTTCTGTTGTGAAAAATAAATCATTGAACAAAATATTAAACCAATTGTTACGTGGAGCTACGGCCCATTTATAACTAACGCAACGACAGATGTATGTGTGTATATGCAAACGCCAATGTATTCACAGATGTTCCAAGTTAGCGGTCAATACTTTTTCAAGTATCATACACCATAAAATCAAAACAGCTCACGAAAACCCAGTGTATAAAAAACTCTATTCATATCCTTTTGCTTATGAAGCAGAAGTTAACAAACAAATTGAGAAAATGCTACAACAAGGCATTATACGCGAAAGCGACTCACCCTATTGCAGTCCCTTATGGATTGTTCCCAAAAAGATGATGATGATGATTTAGATGATATTATCATCTAGAAGAAAGTTTTTAGAAGCTTAAAGAGGCAAATCTTAAGCTCCAGTTAGACCAATGCGAGTTTTTAAAAAAACAAACAAATTTCTTAGGTCATACCATAAGGCCAGATGCTATACGACCCAACAAAGAAAAATAAAAGCGATTGAAATATTTCCTATTCCAAAACCTCTAAAGAAATTAAATCATTTTTAGGCTTATGCGGATATTACCGAAAGTTCATTCCAGATTTTGCCAAAATAGCAAAACCTCTCACCTTATTTTTAAAGAAAGGAGCTAAAATAAATATAAAGGACGAAGCATATAATAAATCTTTCGAAAAGTTAAAAACCCTTATCATGAA
The DNA here is from genome assembly GCA_018151435.1 of Zaprionus africanus. Lineage (NCBI taxonomy): Eukaryota > Metazoa > Arthropoda > Insecta > Diptera > Drosophilidae > Zaprionus > Zaprionus africanus. The sequence goes on along the minus strand of JAECXB010000294.1, from coordinate 861 downwards.
CGACCCCATCCTCATTTGCCCTGACTTTACAAAAACATTTCAAGTTACTACTGATGCCAGGAATTTCGCCATTGGAGCCGTGCTATCAAAAGAAAATAAACCAATTAGTTTTGCAAGCAGAACATTAAACGACAACGAACAGAATTACAGTACAATAGAAAAAGAATTATTGGTAATTGATTGGCCAACCAAATACTTCCCCCCATATTTACATGGAGTACCTTTTGAAATATTTAGTGATCATAACCCCCTTGTCTGGCTAAATAATATAAAAGAACCCAATATGAAATTATAACGTTGGCGAATCAAATTTAGCTAATACAATTTTAAAATAAAATATTTGGAAGGAAAACTAAATTATGTTGCAGATACTTTATCTCGAGTTAAAATTGAAGAAAATATGGTAGGTGAAGAAGAAAATATTTCAACAGCAGCAACAATACATAGTGCATCAGAAAGTTACGAAAACTATATTCAAATCACTGAGAAACCCATAAACTCGTTCACTAGACAAATAGAAATCATTAAAGATTCCAAAGACCAAGTAGACATATCAAAGTATTTCACTAAAACTAAAATAACTATAAATTATACTGAAATGACTCTCCCAATAGCAAAGGACTTCTTAATAAAATACTTCTTAAACGATACTAGCGTAATTTACATAGACAATGACAGTGATTTCTCCGTTCTTCAAAATGCATACCATGAAACTACTAACCCACATAGAAACCGTAAAAAGTATTTTACTGTATGATACTCTACTATAATAGAGACAATAAATGGCTTTGGTACTACATTAAATAACATGCTAATCTCATCTATTTTTCGCCGCTCGAATTCGCTACTTATTATGTATAC
>JAECXB010000293.1:0-112265 GCA_018151435.1 Zaprionus africanus | reverse complement strand
TATGTCCGGATGTCTGGATGTTCGGATGTCCAGATGAACACACAGATCTCAGCTATTATAAAAGCTAGAGACACCAAATTTGGCATGAAGATTTCTGTAAGCCCGGCGCAGATGAAGCTCATTTCAAATGTTAGGTGCCACGCCCACCGCCACCGCAAATCAATAATTTAATCTCTTAAGCTTATTTGTGAGCGACTTATAAAAGATATAACATTCTGAGTAAGACCATATTTAGCTAATTATAATACCAACATAACGTCAGTATTTCAATCCGAAGGACAACAAACACAGACGTTATTAAATAAAAACCTTGTTCGCTAGATTTTGTATACAGACCAGCAAGCTGTGACGTCATTGCAATGCTCATGTAGGAAAGAAAACGAAAGAGAATGCACACGCATTTTTGCATTCAAACGAACACACACAAACATTTGGGCTTGACCAATGAAATGCTACATGCATATACACGTATTCATATAAAGACGCATATTAAGGCTTAGGTAACAATACGAGGGTCGTTTGATAAGTCCGTGACTTTTTGTATTTGCCGCGCACCTGTTCTAAATACAACACTGCTCCTGTCAGCAGTTATCGATTAAGCATTGAAAGCGACGATGACTGTTAAAATTATTGCTTCAATCCTAAAAAGCTGCGTTTTTTGGTTTGCGTTTTATAGGCATTGAAAGCAGACGATCTCGTGAATTTTAACGTTAAAATGGAGATCGAGATCGTCTGCTTTCAATGCCTATAAAACGCAAACCAAAAAACGCAGCTTTCTCAAAATTTTACAGTCAGCTGTTAATCGATAACTGCTGACAGGAGCAGTGTTGTATTTAGAGCAGGTGCGCGGCAAATACAAAAAGTCACGGACTTATCAAACGACCCTCGTATTTCTATTAAGTAGTAGTATCGTATAATTACTCTTAACTTTCAAAAAAGGTCGAAGGGTATCTCACTGTCGCGTGCCGCTCGCCTAATGCTCTTGTTTTAATATTAGAAAAGAGTGTATTTGAATATGATATAAAAAAAGTTTCCCGTTGGAGTTTGTCTTTTTGTCCGTTGTTTTATTACTTTTTCAACAAGGTTCATATAAGTAATGATTTTTTACTTCAAAACTGTAATTTGGCTAATCAAAAACATAAAATTAAAACGTAACTTAACATAATTGACGCAATGCCATAATCTGTGATTAAAAACTTTCGAAATTTGATAGGTTAACTTCGACTTCGGATTCAGATTTAGAAAGTTAACATATAGAAACATATATCGCATGACCCGATCATGCACTCCATTATTTTCTTGGGCTTTGAGAAATGTTTGGAGTTTTTTGAGGTTAAGTCGAAACTTCGGCTTTTAGTGTAAATTTTGACTTCGGATTCGGCCTAAGAAGGTCAAAATACATGTTAAATGATATATTGCATGCCCAGATCAGGATTTTATAACTTTTGGGGGGTATTCAAAGGGTTTTTCAGTTGTTTGAGGTTATGTCGAAGTCCAGACGTTATGGCGAAATTCTGACCTCTCTCTGCTCTCTGCCTTTTGCGCTCGCCAATTTCTTTTTATTGCGCACATACCTCTTTTTCTTGTTTTTGTTTTGTTTTCTTTGCGGCTGTTTTGATTTGTTACAGTAGGTGTCCCCTATAATGGACGCATTGATTTGTTTTAAAAAATCCTGCCTTAAGCAGGTGACGGCTGCCCAGCCAAGCATTTCGTGTTGGCTATGTGATAACGTAGTACACGCGAAGTGTGCTGGTTTTTCTGGCACGACGGCTGATGCCGTAGCCAAGCGCACTGGGTTGCGTTATTGCTGCGATATGTGTAGGGAAGTGGAGGGCGAAATTTGTTCGTTTATGCGGCAAACAAAAACTGGATTTAGGGAACTGCTTGGAAGTTTTTGCAAACTATCCGACCAGTTCTCACCGCTCGATTCATCTTTCAATAACCTTAAGTTATTGAACGAATCCCCAAAGCGCAAAAAATCCACCCGCATAGAGGAGCCTATTATCGCCACCCAGCTCCCTATAATTGACCAGCCAGGTACGCCAATGACACAGCCGGTAATGTCGTTCACCAATCCCCCGATGGTAACGAGATCTGCGGCTAAATCAATTTCGATTCCCGAAAATGTCATTGAGTGTATGCAACTAGTGACGCCCACATGTTCCGTTATGTCCGCTGTGGTCTCGTTGCCCGTGCCACAGAAAATAGTGTTACCTAAGGCGTGTTCAAGTTCTGGTTTACCAGAAGAGAACCTGTGCCTTGGAATTATACCTGAGGCGCCTAAAAAGATTATAGGTGTTCCACAAAAGAAACAGATTTTTGTTTCTAGGCTTGCCCCTGACCTCACATCAAATGATGTTAAAGCTTATATACAAGCTAAAACCCAGGCCGATGAGATAAAAGTGTAAAAATTTAAGTTTTCTTATGAGAGGGACATATCATCCTTCAAAATAAGTGCCCCAAACGAACTCTTAGGCATTATATGTTCGGCTAAATTTTGGCCGGAACATGTAATGGTTAAAGAGTTTGAAGTAAGGAAAAAGAAAAATCGCCCACCGATTAAACTTCCTTTGCCTCCTCTAGCAGCATCCCAAACAAAAGCAAATAAAAAAAACTAACAAGCTCCTTAACTCTTTCATATCAAAATGTTAGAGGTCTCTGTACTAATCTTTCAACTTTATACTTAAACAGTCTTTCTTTTTCTGCCCAAATTGTTGTGTTTACTGAGACTTGGTTAAAGCCGGAGATCCTTAACTCCGAAGTCTTTCCAAATAAGTACACAACCTACAGGTGTGATCGACCTGACCGACGTGGTGGTGGAGTTCCAATTGCAGTTGATTCCACCATCAACTCGGAACTTTTAGAACCGGAGATTCAATTAGGCATTGAATTACTCTGTGTAAAATTACACTTTCCCGGTTTTTTTCATTATATAACCTGTTCCTATATTCCGCCGTCGTCGGAATTATCAGTCTATTTGTAACATTTGTCTGCAATACAGACCATATTTAATCTGTTATCAGACAGAGATCAACTTTTAGTCCTGGGTGACTTCAATATCCCCGATTGTAATTGGACAACAAGTGCTGATTCAAACTCTCTTCTGCCCTCACGGCAACATGAATTTTTTGACGGACTGTTTGACATGTCATTGTCACAGGTCAATCATGTCTTAAACAGTAGTAACAGATCGTTAGACTTATGCTTTGTCTCGGATCCATCTAGAGTGAGTCTAAAGAAGACACAACCACTTTCTCTTCCTGAAGATCCTAACCATCCCACTCTTTTTTTTATTTATTTATTGGATCTTCTCTTATTATGAGACTAACAATAATTACTCAAATCTTATTATATAAATTAGTTTAAGTACAATATGAAATAGTTGAATTAGTTAGAGACGGCCGTAGGATTTCTTTGCTGGGCTGGAGAATCGTTGCGCTTTAGTCTTCTGTGACTACATTCGTGTGCGGCGAGCTTTGCTTGATGTTTACTCTTTCTCATCTGGATTTCCTCGTTGACGAGGTTTATGTTGAGGTCTCTATGGATGCTTTCGCTGCGTAGGTACCACGGTGCCCCAGTGATAGTTCGCAGAATCGCTGACTGAGCTCTCTGTATAATTTCAATGTTGGTTTTGGACGCGTTTCCCCATAATTCACAGCCGTATGTCCAAATGGGTTTCAGCACGGTATTGTAGAGAAGTACTTTGTATTTCAGACTAAGCGGAGAGTTGCAAATGATAAGCTAATGGAGATTGCCTGCTTTAAGCTTAATATGAGTCCTTTTAGATTCTACTTGTATATGTCGCCGCCAGGTGAGGCATCTATTTAGGTGAACCCCGAGATATGTTACTACGTCTGATTGGGGGATGAATGTATATTTCAGGGTACATGGCGGGCAGGTTTGTCTATTCAGTGTGAATGTTACATGCCTGCTTTTGGTCTCGTTTATTTTAATGCGCCAGTCCGCAAACCATCTTTCCACTGTTTTAAGATGACAGCCAAGTTTTTCTGTTGCCTTTGATGGGCATTTGGATCGGCTGAGTATTGCGGTATCGTCAGCAAACGTAGAGGTTGTGAGGTGATAGTTTGTAGGCATGTCTGCTGTATATAATGTGTAAAGAACGGGCCCAGCACACTTCCTTTGGGAACTCCAGCATTGATGACGCAGTCGTATGAAGTCGAACTGTCACACCTGATTGAGAACACTCTTTTGAAGAGATAAGATTCCAAAACTTTGTGGGTATTCTGCGGAAGCAGTTTTGTTATCTTGTACATTAGTCCTTCCATCTAAGAATATTGCTGAGCAGTATTCCCGGTGCTCAAAAGCAGTACGAATTTCGTTTGTGATGCGATTAACCTGTTCGATCGTTTCATGATTTTTGCGAAAACCAAATTGATGGGATGGTATTGTGTTTCGCATTCTTAAGTAGGGAGCTAGGTGTTTTAAAAATGCCTTTTCAAACAGTTTCGAGAGACACGATAGGAGACCGATTGGTCTGTAGGATGAGGGTTGCGTTTTGTCTTTGCCTGGTTTGGGAATCATCACTATGACCGCCTTTTTCCACCTTTGGGGATAGTATCCAAGTTTCGTAATAGCGTTAAAGACATTGCATAAAGTCAGAACCGCACACGGTGGGAGTTCTATGATCATTTTTGGTGTCACCAAGTCGTGTCCAGGTGATTTTTTGGGCTCAAGATCTTTTATTATAGATGCTATCTCACGTTGACTATATGTTATTGGATTTATTGGTGGCTGGATTTTAATTGCTGCAGGTAGGAAAAATGAGTTGCTAGCAGTATTTGGTTGGAATACGCCCTGAAGGTGATCGGCGAATGCATTTGCTCTATCTTGTTCGCTGCGTATCCAGCTTCCTGAGGGTCCCCGCAGTGGAACGACTGTTTCTGCTGGTGGCTGAATATTTTTGTGTGCTTTCCACAAAGGGTTCTTCTTGCTGGTGGGCGATAGTTGTTCGATATATAGATGCTGGGCGTTTGCCTTCTCAAGTTTAAGTGCCCTGGTTAATCTACGTGTTGCTATTTTTAGCTGTTCCTTAGCCTTTGGGGATCTGTGATTCTGCCATTCTCTTCTTAGTCTTCGTTTTTCAAGTACTAGCTGTTCACGAGTTGTCTTGGTATGATTTGTCATTTTGTGTGTGTCTGGAGGGGTAGAGGCCTTGGCTGCAGCAACAAGATTCTTCTCCATCGATTCGGTCAGGCGGTCAATATCCTCATGGGTAGACACTGTTTGAGTTGGTACCATGTGAGTACAAACATATTTCTTGTACCCTGCCCAGTTGGCCTGTTGCCTGTAGGTGTGCTCAGTTATATGTGGTCGATGCCTGAGAGCAAGTAAAACTGGTGAGTGATCAGATGATAGTTCTGCAAGTGACTCAGCCGTAATATTATTTCTAGGGATCTTTCTTATTATTGCGAAGACAATGAGATCCGCGAGCTTATTTGGATCTGCTGGCCAGTATGTGGGCCTACCCGGAGTGACATAATCGAGCTTATTTCGTGGCTTAATCAGCGCGTTGTAAAGTTGTTTGCCTTTCGGGTTTAAAAGGCGTGAACCCCAGTGCGTGTGTTTGGCATTGTAGTCACCAGCCGCTATAAATCGCTCACCGAGTGAGTTGAAAAATCAGAAACTGCAAAACGAGGTGGGCAGTAGACTGCGGCCAGAGTGACGGGGCCGATGCTAGATTGCATGCTTATGGAAGTGGATTGCAGGTAGTCCGTTTCAGTTCTATTATGAAGGTGGTGTTTGATGCGACCTCTGATAATTATGCCAGTGCCGCCATGGGCTTTTCCGTCCGGATGGTTTGTGGCGTAGAATAGGTATCCTGGAACATGGAAGTTGTGCTTGTTAGATGTGTCTCGGAGAGGAGCATGACGTCAATATTTTTTTCGGATAAGAACTGAGCAAGTTCGAGTTTATGCCGTGAAACGCCATTCGCGTTCCACATAGATATTTGAAGTGGAGACATTAGGTTGATTTTGATGACACGAGAAGCTGTATCAGCATATTTTGGTTTCGCATAAGCTTTTGCATTGTGGTTTGTATGAATGTCATCAATTCTTTTAGGGTTTGCTGGAGTGAGATCATCATCGTTTCAATGCCAGTTGATATATGCTGCGTTTGATCGTTCGAAGTAGTTATTTCCTGTTTTTCCCGCGTAGTAGTTGACTTTTGTGTTATTAATTCCCGATTTTAAGGCAGTAGCGAAAGAAACGCTAGGATTGGTACGATGTGTAGGAAGGGGTGCCGTGTAAGAGGGGCCCGATTGTGGCGGAGTGTGACTGATGTGTGCGGCCTGAGCTCGTGTTGATGCTCCGTGTTTGTTAAGACGGTTCTTTAGTTCCTTATATACTACACAGCCACGCCAATTCACTGTGTAGCTTCCACCGCAGTTGCTGCACATTTTAACAGAGCTGTCTTCCATGCTCTTATAACAGTTCGCTGTGCTGTGGGCTTCGCTACAGACTACGCAGATAGAGTTCAGTGTACAGTAAGCCTTAGTGTGACCATATTCTTGGCAGTTATTGCACTGCACTGGGCGATTGCGCTTGTGTGGCTCTTCTACTATGATACGCCGATGCAGTAGGAGCTGCAACTTGTAGATTGGGTGAACTTCATTTATTTTTAGTATCTGGCTCTCTGGCTCCAACTCGATTTTGAACATTGGTTGTGGTTCCTTATTTTTGTTAAGTATGTTCATGACCATTTTTGCATTAAAGTTCTTTTCCTTGAGCGCTTCTACGATTTCAGTGGTCGAAACAGTTGCCTCAATCCCTTTAAGAACAACCTGCAGGCCCCGTGCGCTTTTTAGTTGGTGTGTATAAAAGTTTTTTCCTGCATCGTCCAGGAATTTGGTTAGGAGGCGATGGGTAGCCTCGGTTTGAGTTTGAAGTTTTGTTTCATTAATGTTCCCTTTTCTTAGGGGGATTACGTAGAACGAGTTTTCTCCTATTAATGTCGCTATTTTGTTCACTAAGGCACTTGAGCTTATTTCGCGAATGTATATTGGAGGAGGCTTAACCTTCTTAGGTTCCTCTTTGGATGACTTTGCCGTTTGTACACTTTCATCAGTAGAATTTGCCAGAAGCTCAAATCTGTTGGTGTTTTCTGGCGTTTTATTAGTGACATCGTCTCGTGTAATTTTTGCCTTATTTTCGGATTGTTGATTTTTATTATTTTGAGGGCTGAGTTTTCTTTTAATTGTTATGTAGCGATCCATTCCAGTCTGTATGGTCGACCCGGCGTTCTTGTTTATGTTTTGGTTTGCTACTAGCACAGCGGAACCGTTAAGTTGCGTTTTTGTTTTGATCGCTGGCTCAGGGCGAGCAAGTGCTTGCGTCGACGAAATTGAGCGAACCGATGATACCGTTCCAGTTGTTGTTGTGATTGCAGTTGCAGTGGTTGTTGTCACAGTACTAGTCACCGTAGGCAAGCGTAAAGAAATTTCGCAAGTGTTTGGTGCTTGCGGGTTTTGTGACGAAGCTAGAAATGAGGGAGAGCAAGAACGCGCTCTTTCTTGAGTTGTTGGCAAAAGTAAATTCGTCGGGCTAGGGGTGATTGACCGCACGGTGTCTGCAGAAGTCGCGGAGACGTATGAGAAGTACGCGTTGTTTCGTTGCAATGAGAGCCGGCGATCGTCTTGCTCGCGTTGACGCTGAGCGCGAATGTCATTCTGACTCATAGTCGTTGTTTTTAATTGATTTTTTTTTTTGTTTTTGGTCTTTTGTTTGAAGATGTAAAACACTACTTGTTTATTTCAAACACAGAATGTGTATTTGAGCGATGGTGCATCGCACAGAGCGTCTCTTTTGCTTTCGATTTATTTATTTGTTTTATATTAATAACCATTCACTTCACTCAAATTAACCGATACGGAGCTCGCTTGAAAAAAACACGCCTTCACACGTCAACGATATGAACGGTAGTCCATCTCACTCTTGAAGTAACTTTTGATTTTGGTGCATGTATGGATAAAAATGAAAAACTGTGTAATCGTGTACGCAGCTTTAGAAAAGCAGATTTGAACATATTAAATGGGATGATTTTCCAATTTGATTGGTCAGAATTGTATTCGTCTACTGATATTTTAGTAGCGACCAATATTTTTATACCCTTCGACCATTGAAAATGGTCAAAAAAGGGTATACTAACTTTGTGCAAATGTATGTAACAGGCAGAAGGAGGCGTGGGAGACCCCACAAAGTATATATATTCTTGCTCAGGATCACTAACCAAGTCGATTAAGCCATGTCTGTTTGTCTGTCCGGATGTCTGGATGTCTGGATGTCTGTATGTCCAGATGAACACAAAGATCTCAGCTATTATAAAAGCTAGAGACACCAAATTTGGCATGAAGGTTTCTGTTGATCCGGGACAGGTGAAGTTTATTTCAAATGTTGGGTGCCACGCCCCCCGCCCACTCAAATCAAAAATTTCATCATTTAAGCTGATTTGCGAGCGACATATAAAAGATACAACATTCTGAGTAAGACTATACTTAGCTAATTATAATACCAACATAACGTCAAAATTTCAATCCGATCAGACAACAAACACAGAAGTTATTAAACAAAAACCTTGTTCACTTTGATTTTGTATACAGACCATCAAGCAGTGACGTCATTGCAATGCTCATGTAGGAAAGAAAAGGAAAGAGAATGCGTGCGCGTAGCGCCATCAGTTGTTCTTCTCTTCTTTTCTATGCACGCGCATAGAATTCAAACGCACACACACACATATGTACATAAATTTGTGCTTGACCAATGAAATGATACACGCATATACACATATTCATACACAGACGCATATAAAGGCTTACGTTACGATATTTCTATTAAGTAGAAGTATTGTACAATTATTGACTCTTTACGTTTCAAAAAGGTCGAAGGGTATCCCACTGTCGCGTGCCGCTCGACTGTTGCTCTTCTTACTTGTTTATAACACAATTAACTACTTTTTAGATATTTGTGTTCCGTGTTTTTATCCAACTTCCTCGAGTAAGCCGCCATGATTTACAAGAGAGTTGTCACGGTTACAAAATTTAAAGTCAAGCTTATTTAAAAAATATTAAACTAATAGCTCATCTTCCGCCCTTGCCGCTACCTTAGTGCGCGGTCAGAATTTACTGTCTTGAACGCGAAATTTTATAAGAACTATTTAACTCGTTGTAAGGCACAGTTTATTCAGAACCCCAAACAGTTTTATAGTTTTGGAAACACGAAGCGTAACTTTACCGCATTTCCAACTAAATTAACGTTTGAAAATGCTAGTGCAGATAACGACCAAGCCATGGCCGATATGTTTGCAAAGTTTTTTCTCTCCCTCTACACAAAGAACTCACTTTTATCCATACAACATTCCAAGTTCAAATGGTATCTTCTCTCCCTTTTTAAACGAAAGCTCATTGGTAAAAGATCTTTCTTTAGTAAAGCCAGTCTTCTCACCAGGCCCTGACGGTGTTCCTGCTTGTATACTTCGATTCTGTTCTATCTCCCTAAGTAAAGCCTTGCTCAAACTATTTTTGCTGTCTTTAGAAACTTCAGTCTTCCCTTCCATTTGGAAGGAATCTTTTATTATTCCCTTGCTTAAAAAGGGCAGCAAGTCTGATGCAAGCAATTATAGAGGTATCTCTAAATTGTCGGCTATACCCAAACTTTTCGAGAATTTTATAACTCCTCATATGCAACATTTCTGTGGATCCGTTATCTCACCTTTTCAAAACGGATTCATTAAAAGTCGTTCTACTAAGACAAACTTGCTTGAGCTGACATCCTTCGTGGTAAAAGGATTTCAGCAAAATCTTCAAACTGATGTTATTAATACTGATTTCAGTACAGCTTTTGACTCAGTAAATCACTCCCTTCTGGCTCATAAGCTTGACTTTCTAGGCTTTTCACCAAAACTACTTAGTTGGACTGTAAGCTATCTGGCTGACAGAACTCAACGAGTCTTCTTTAAATCCACCCTTTCAAACCCAATTCATACCACTCTGGTGTTCCTCAAGGGAGTCATCTTGGTCCCCTACTTTTTACGCTTTTATCAATGACCTTCCCTTGGTCATACGTACTCTTATGTATGCGGATGATGTAGATCTTTGCTACCAATTTAAAGACGACCACTGTCACTCAAACTAACAAACCGACCTAAATATTTTCAATTCTTGGTGTTGTGCCAATTTTTTAAACCTGAACAGCTCTAAATGCAAGCTGATGACATTTTCTCGTGCCAGTCTGAAGTTTGCTTCTTATACTCTTTGTGGTTGTGCCTTGGAAAGAATCACCCTAGTTGATGATCTGGGAGTCCGTTTGGACCGAAAAAGTTTTCAAGTCATATAACTAATATGGTCAATAAAGCCATGGGTGTCCTAGGCTTTATCAAGAGATGGTCTAAGGAATTCGACGATCCTTAAATTACAAAGACCCTTTACGTTTCACTTGTTCGTCCCATTCTCGAATACGGTTCATGCGTATGGTGTCCCCAGTACACTATTCATAGGAACGCATCGAATCTGTACAGAGGAATTTCTTACTTTTTGCCTTACGCGGCCTTAACTGGGATGCAAATTTGAGACTGCTTTCCTATAATAGTAGACTTCTGCTACTAAATCTGCCTTCCCTAACTAACCGCAGAACCATGCTTGGGGTCCTATTTATTAACAAAATTATGCAAGGTGGCATTGATAGTGAGGCCTTGGTCAGGCAGCTACACTTCTCTGTTCCTTGCAGAAGTACTCGCTATTTCCTTCCACTAACACTTCCTTATTGTAGATCGAACTATGCACTGCATGATCCTTTCAGGGTATTACATATGTTTGTTCAGACTACAATAAGCTCCAAGATGTCATAGCTAGCACTTACTCTATCGCTGCTATGAAGTCCTTAATTCTTTCCTATCTAGCACGTAATTAGTAATTGGTATTTTAATCTTCCTCGATATTCTATTGTATCTTTTATTACTTTTTTGTCCTATTTGCATGTCGCGTTCTATCGCCTCTTCTTTTTAGGCCATGGATTTTAAAAAAATTCATGGACTACTATGTTTGTCGGAACGCAAATGTGCGTAACAGGCAGAAGGAGGCATCTCCGACCCCATAAACTGTATATATTCTGAATCAGTATCAACAGCCGAGTCGATTGAGCCATGTTTGTCTGTCCGTCTGTCTGTCTGTCCGTCTGTATGAACGCCTGGATCTCAGCAACTATAAGAGCTAGAACCATAAAATTTTGTGACAACATACGTGTATATTCAGGTGTCTCAAAGTTTTTTTGAAATTTGGGCACGCCCCTTCCCGCCTCTGTAAATCAGTAATAACAATTTAATACACAATATACACCCAACAACAAAAGTTGTACATCACACATGACAAATACGTTGCCACGAGTGTTTTCCGAAAATTTCATTTAAATCGGACTAAAAATAAGTGAGATATGATCCGAATTAAACTCAATTTGAACGTATACTTATGCGCATATTAAGACCTAATTTACGCATCATACCGAAGTTCGAATCGTCGGACACACAGCATTTTACAAAATTTTTATTTGCATAGAATGGTAACAGAATTAGCTTATAATGCAACTTTGCCGATTGATCAACAAAAGGCAGTGGCTTAGTGGTTGGAGTGGCGGACAGCGGTCCTGCGTGCGTGAGTTCGAATCCCATGCGCGGCCGGCTGGTGCAAATCTTTATTCTAATTACTTTTTTTTTGGTTAATTTTTTTATTATTATAAGCTTAAAGAAAAACTACAGTTACTTAATTAAATATCAATAAAAATAGTTTTCAAATATTAATTCTAATGTTTTTTTTGCAATATTTTAGACAACCAATAAGTTACGAATGTTAGAGCGGAACGCCGATACATGCATGTCTGAATTTGCACATTTATGTTTCGGCGTCCCGCTCTAACACACATCAATTGCCGTATTCGGCGTAAGTACGCAACTGCCAGATTTGTGCAACATTCGGAAAAGTTTATAAAAGTGTTCTACTTTATTAAATATGTTGCGTACCAAAAAATTTAAAAACTATTGTTATGTTGTTGTTTAAATTATTTAATATAAAAGGAAGAAAAAAAGGAAAACTTGTCACACATTGATCTCGGCACGAATCGAACCCGAGCACTGTCAACATCATTGGTCTTCGAATCCGGCACACACTCCACTAAGCTACTGGTCAACTTCACATCAATTTATTGCCCTTTCGCTCTATCTAATGTTTATACTTCTTGTCTATTCGCTTTTGCATTATGTGTTCTTCTTATGTCGGTCAATTTAATTAAATAATAAGAATATAAAATATATATTTTTAAATTTTTCCAAATAAAGCAGAATTTTCATTATAAATAACGGAATAATAATCCATGATAATAGGAATATTAAATTTATATTTTTAAATTTTTCCAAATAAAGCAGAATTTTCATTATAAATAACGGAATAATAATCCACGATAATAAGAATATTAAATTTATATTTTTAAATTTTTCCAAATAAAGCAGAATTTTCATTATAAATAACGGAATAATAATTCATGACCTTATACAGTGTGATGAACGGACAAACAGAGACAAATTATCACCTACACAATTCTAGCTATTTCCCTATGGAGGCCTACGAAGGAAATCGAGGGTGGCACGGACAGAGTCTTATATTTAATACATTAAACTTATAAATAAATATTAAAACTAAAGTTTCTTAAACGTATATCAAACTAAATTAAATCTATGTATCAGGAATCTGTAAGGAAAAAAATTCAATTAATTAGTAATATAATGTGTGCAACTTTGTATATTTACGGGGATTTTGGTAGAAGTGCATTCCTAATAGAAGGCAGGAGAAGCTCTCCTTAGTTTTGTCTACTCAGTGTTGGAACTTGTCCGAAAGAGAAAAAAAAGGGGGCAAGGAGGAGAATAAGTATGGCGATCTACTAGATTTTGCTAGATCATCGCAGTCATACATTCTCCTTCGCGACGACTGGGTGCCGGTGTCTGAAAAGAAACGGAAAAAACGAAAAAAAAAGGAAAAAAAGGGAAAAGGGGTAGTGACCAAAAAAAAATCTTGAAGTAAGTTGAAAAAAAATTTTTATTCACTTCTGGATATTCATTATCTGTTTGGTCAGGATTCATATACAGCCTGAGGCGCAGTGTCATCTTACCTGCAACAGCATCTAGGGCAAAGCAGAGTTGGCGCGCCAGCGGCCTAGTGCTAGTCGGGCGCGGAGTCTACATCGGGGCATAGTTTGCGAACGCTGGAAAACAAAAGGAAGAGCGATGAGGATAAAAATTCAACATATATAAAAATAAAACAAAAAAACTTAACTCGTGAATATACACAGAAGGCCCAGGCAAAGAGAATCTGTTTAAAAAGGAAATCAATTTAAAAAAAAAAAACAAAAAAAAAATCAGTTTATAACCAGAAAAAGAAGAAAACAAAACGCACCACTAACGAAACACCGGGAAGTTGGGCAACAGCTTACGGCAGTTTTGCAGCAGCTTCGGCAGTGTGCAGCAGCTTGCGGGCGTTTTGCAGCAGTTTCGCGACAGATCGAGTTGCAGTTCTGGCAACAATTGCCAGTTTATAACCAGAAAAAGAAGAAAACAAAACGCACCATTAACGAAACACCGGGAAGTTGGGCAACAGCTTACGGCAGTTTTGCAGCAGCTTCGGCAGTGTGCAGCAGCTTGCGGGCGTTTTGCAGCAGTTTCGCGACAGATCGAGTTGCAGTTCTGGCAACAATTGCCAGAAATTTATTTGTATAGTTTAAAATTTTTATTTTGGCGGCTATTAACAAAATTACGAAAGACAAAAAAATTAGAGTGATCGTTAGACTATGCAAATGAAATTAGAATAGCGCTTTATTGTCAGATACTAGGGAAAGGAAAACTGTCTTAGTTTCCATTTTTTTATTTTTTTCGAACATTGCTTTCTTTTCTGCCTCTGGTGTATGTGCGTGTATAAAATAAACTTTAAACTAACATTTAGCAACCAACGATCTATTGGGCCCAACGGAGAACTGGGGGTAAGTGTACTCACATTTATTTTATATTTACGACTACACCGTTTATGAGGAATTTTCACGATAACATAAAAAAAAAAATTACAAAAAAATATATATATATAAATAGGAAAATCAAAGAAAAACAAAAGGGTAAACACAAAACAGCTGTTTGTATGGCATTGATCGTGGCATATTAAAACCTTTTTTCTATGTTGCATTAAATTGTTTTAGGTACTTATCTGATATATACACATATATACAGGTACTTATCCGGTATACACTGGGTTTTATTCACTGGCACTAAACAAATCACACCCGATAGGAAATAGCACTCGCGCCGCGCAAATGTTTAGGAACAGAAAATTTAAGGCGATAATCAGCTGTCTTTTTAAAAAAACAAACACAGTTGAGATGCGACTGGATCGATAGGTTTTTGTGTAATTTATCGGAAATTAGTTAGCGTCGCGATGGGAAAATGGGAATGGAATTAAGATTTATTTAAATATTTGGTTTATATTAATAAGATAAATCATATCCGCATAGGTTTATAAATAAATTTGATTCTTTTCTTTATTAAAGTACTAGGATCATAGGAATAATTAAAAACATAAACATGAAACCGTTTAGGAATATAATATGTATATATTTTTTTTGGAAATAAATGAATAATTATATGGAATTTTCACATGGAAAACTGAACTAATTTTTTAATGATTTCTGAAGGTTGATGAAAGGGTAATGTAAGGTCAGGGAGTTCTTCAAATTTAGGCGAAAAAGGACTCATAGGTAGGGTGGGTAAGGACGCAGGACCTACACCAACACCTGTAGTGTCACCGAAGTACGCCCCCTAGAAGGGTTGTTGTTTCTTTTCTTGCTTTCTCCTCTCGTAAATTCTATCACTACTTTTTTTTTATTGTTGTGTTCTATTACGTTTCTTTTTTCATCTCTATTTTCTCACACGAGACATAGTGGCAAAGATTTTTTATTTCTATTTTGTGTATCTTCCCTTTAAAAAGGGCTAGGAAGTTCTCCAAAAGACCCCCCCCCCACAGGTTGTTTTTGCTAGCCGCAAAAGAATCAAAGGGGAGGGCGGCCTAGCCAAAGATAGGAACAATATCCAAATTTAAACATCTAGGAAATATAAATTCCATTCCGATTGTGGATGTTAAAACAGTCAGCACCTGACTGTAGCGTTCGACTGGTTTATTTTAGTTTCTTTCCATTTTGTGTTAATCTCTCCTCGCGTTTCTTCCGCGTTTCCGTGTCGTCCGTTATGCGACGGTGCCTCTCGGTCGGTTAGGCGGGAGGTGGACTTCGTTTGGGTTCCGCGCGCAACAAGCATTGGCTTGGTGTCGTTGGACTTGATAATATAGTCACTGTATTCAACCTCCAATAAAATGTTGATGGGGCGAAATTATTGATTTACACATAAAAGTTAATTGAGCCGTAAAATGTAAATCTTAGGTATTGCGGATAATTTAGATATACACCTATAGTTCTTCACATCATGGTTTGATCCACTTTTGTGAAGAGGAGTGGAATAAGAGTTTATCCAAATAGGTGGAAAATGACTATTAAGTAGTTACAGGCAAGGAGCTTCAAAATTGGTTTAAGAAGGGAATTAGCACAAAATCTTAGCACACATCCAGGAACACCATCAGGGCCAGGAGAGAAAACAGGCTTCACCGATTTAAGATCACTAAGCAATGAAGTTTTGTAACAGTAGGAAAGAATAGGATGTTTAAATTATTAATAGGGTAAGGGTATGGATGAAAGGAAGAAGTATACAGTTCAGTTGAGTAGGTAGATTGAAAAAAGTCTGCAAACAAATCGGCTATAGCCTGATCACTGCTTACTTCATTTATTTCGAAAAATAAGGAGGAAGGGAAACTACTACTTTTACGTTTAACATTCAGAGCAATAAAGCTTGCTCTAGCAGCGATATATCGTGAAAATCAAAAAGTTTGCCGGTAAGTTTAAACTTTTAAAAATAAGGAAATCTCAAATATTTGTACCTTAGGAATTCACGAGAGAACCAAGGTGGCCTGTTGGACTTAACACGAAAAGCAAGAGCAAGCACATTGATCGAAAAATGAATTCATGGAGGAAAAAAAATGAGATGCACGTATTAAGATCTGAACCTGAGTAAAAAAATGACCAATCATGTTCAATCAAATAATTATGTTTTCTCAAATCCGTCTTACGGAAACAACGTGACTTTACTTTACTTGGAACAGTCGCAGTTTGCACAGGAGTAGGAAGAGTTAGAACTAGGTCATAGGATGGTAGGGATCTTCAGGATGATAGCATTAAGTCGTAACCCAGAAGAAAATAATAAATCCAGAATTCTACCACTACAATAAGTAACATAATTAATATGATATAATGACAGTTCAGAAAGGGCATTTAAAAAAGAATTATATACAGAGGGCACCAGAATATCAGATTGAAATGACCAACTAACTTCTGGAAAATTAAAATCACCAAAAACTAGTTGAGAAACTAGATCGAGATTGGATAGATGAGAGATGGTTCAAGTAGACGGAAATGTCAGATGAAGGGGGAATATAAGAAAATGTAACATAAATTGTAATTTGATACAGGTCTCGCACAACGACAACGAACCGGTAAGCACCAGAGTAATTTTTTCCCGCAGTGCGATCTTTTCAATGTATGCGTATATGCATGCACAAGCTCGCATATGAATGAATGCGTTGCTTGTGAAGTGTGACAACAGGCAAATGCTTCGGGCAGCACTCTGGCAGTTTGTAGAAAATTTTGTGTTTCGGCATCGCAAGATAGACACAGGGGCACAGGACCCTAGTGACGGTTATACGGGCCTTTGTGGAATATTTCTCGAGAACTGCTAGTACTTAATGAATATATGTATGTGTTTACTGAAGGAGTTAAAATATTCAAATTAATGCCCGATAAAAAAAATTTGTATGTTCCGAACGGTGGCCTCTGCCAGTTGGGGCCCTTCGTGTTCCGAACATTCTGCACACACCTAGATACGCGCCTGGCTAGCTTGAAATCAACTAGGTTTTTATACCCTTCGACCATTGAAAATGTTCAAAAAGTTTGTATCAACTTTGTGCAAATGTATGTAACAGGCAGAAGGAGGCGTGGGAGACCCCACAAGGTATATATATTCCTGCTCAGGGTCACTAGCCGTGTCGATTAAGCCATGTCTGTCTGTCTGTCCGGATGTCCAGATAAACACACACATCTCAGCTATTAAAGAAGCTAGAGACACAAAATTTCTGAACATGAGTAAAAAAATGACCAATCATGTTCGAAAATCAAATAATTAAGTTTTTCACGGATCTTCATGATGAACTAATACCGGAGATAGTATTAATTCGTAACTCAGAAGAAAATACTAAACCTTGAATTGTACCACTACAATTAGGAACATTATTAATTTGGTATAGCGACAGTTCAGAAAGGACATTTAAAAGAGAATTATGTAAATACAGAGGGCACCAGAATATCAGATGGAAATGATCAACTAACTTCTGGTAAATTAAAATCACCAAAAAGTAGAAAATCTCTATCAGACAGTTTAGATCCAATCAGTTGGATAGATGAGAGATGGTTCAAGTATACGGTAATGTCTGATGAAGTGGGAATATAAGAATAGGTAATATAAATAGAAATTAGATACAGTTTCACCTTTACACATACGAATTCCAAAACAGAACTATGGTCTATGGAAACTAATTCAGAAGAAATGTCTGACTTTACAGCTATTAGAACACCACCTCCAGTTCGTGGTAAACGATCATATCTGAAAGAGGTGTCCTTATCGGGAAAGATTGAGCAGTCTTCTACTTCAGGTTTCAACCAAGTTTCAGAAAATATTAGTAAGTGATAATCAAAGGATAGGCAATCAGCACACAATTTAGAAAGCTTAGTATTAAGGCCTCTAGCGTTTTGGTAGGCAAGAAAAAGAGAGGTTAATTTTACTTCAGGAGCTGCTGACGGGAGCGATACCGCCGTACGACTTCTTTGTTTAGGAGAGTACTCGTTTACAATTAAGTCTGGCGGCCTGAAGGTTCCGCTGCAAACGGGTTGAAAATTATCAGCAGGGATACTTATTTTGAAAGACGCGATATCTCGCAAATAATTAAATTTAAATTTCTCTACGATAAGATGCGTTACAGATATTTTAGGTGCAAGGCGAGAAATGAGAACCAGTTTCTTTGGTTTGACAACGACAAGTGTTTTTGTGTTGGGGACAGTTTTTGGAGCCTTATTAGGCACAGGCGAAGGAGAGGTTACGAGGGTTGGGGGATCAAGTAGGCTAGCTGGGTTGGTTGGAAGAACGGTTGGAGGTGCTGAAAGATTGTCGCTCCGTATTTTAGGCGAAGTTATGCTAGAAGAAGTCGACGGCGAGTAATGTAGACGTTCTTTAAAATCAAAGGACTTAAACTTAGCTTGCACATCAGTGAACTCTGCCTGTAGCTTCGAAAAAGCCAAAATAAAACTCAAATTTAGTTTTCCTAAGAATATTACTCAATTTGAGTTCCTTACCTCGACAGGCTTCGCAAGACCAATTAAGGCCAGACTTGCTGTTTATGAGGTCCTTAATACGGACGGTTAAGCCAATGCATTTGACATGGAAACCTTGTCACATAACCAGCAGCATACAAAGTCCGGCTTTGAATCCTCAAAAACATTTTGAGTGACTGAAATTGAATGAAGCAGCTGGGACTCTGAAAAAATCGACAGAACGTATGAGAAAGCTCTGTGCAAAGTGGGTGCTGCGCGAGGTCATTTTTGACCGAAATTTCCGAGTTTTTTCGTCGATGTGTGACAATAGATGAAACATGGCTCCATTATTTGACTCCGAAGTCCAATCGACAGTCAACCGAAGTGAACTGAAAACGTTGAACCCGCTCCAAAGCGAGCAAAAAGGCAACAGTCGGCTGGCAAGGTTATGGCGTTTGTATTTTGAAATGCGCATGGAATAGTTTTCATTGATTACCTTAAAAAAGGAAGGACCATCAACAGTGACTATTACATAGTGTTATTAGACCGTTAAAAAGAAGAAATCGCCGAAAAACAGACGCATTTGTCGAAAAAAAGTCCTGTTTAACCAAGACAATCCACCGTGTCATAAGTCAGAAAACTATGGCGAAAATCCATGAATTGGGCTTCGAATTGCATCCGCATCCACCGTATTCTCCGTATCATGCGACTATTTCCTGTTTTCCGAACTCTTCGAGTTCGATCGCCGATTTATGAAGTCGTGTTCTTATCGAGCTCCGCACAAAATCGGTTGTTTTGAGAGAAGTGAACGACTAATAAAATAAACTTAATAAATAATCCGAAAGCGAAAGAGACGCTCTATGTGATGCAAGATTTCTTAAATATATAGTGATTCGTTATCTTATATAATAAAACTATGAGTCAGAATGCTACTCGCGCCCAGCGTCAGAGTGAGCAAGACGAACGCCGGCTCTCAATTCAACGCAACAACGCGTTCTTTTCCTATGTCGCACCGACAACCCCAAACGCAGACATCGAGCGGTCAATAACCCATAGCCCAAGGTACCTTCTTCTACCAACAAATCAAGAAAGAGCGCGCCCTTGCTCTCTCGCTCTTTTAGCTCCGACACAAGCCCCGCTACCTCCAACAACAACAGCTGGAGCTATACCGACAGGCCGTTCTATCTCGCCGTCGGCTGTACCTGCTCACGCTTTGACTGAATAAGCGAAAGCAAAACCGCGAGCAACAAACGGTACTGCTGTACTACCAGCAAAACAAAACGAAAACGTAAACAAAAAAGCTGGGCCGACCTGGCAGACTGGAATGTACTGCTACATTACAATAAAGCGAAAGCTCAGCCCGGAAAATTCAGATGTAGAAAACAAGCCGAAAAATACACGCGACAACTCTAGCTTGATCAACAATGTAGCCCCCGCAAATACCAACAGATACGCTGGGATCCGTTATCGAACCAAAGAAAACAAAGCCTCCTCCAGTATACACCCGCGAGAAAAGCACAAGCGGCTTGGTAAACACTTTGATTGACCTTATTGAAAAAGATACGAGGGTCGTTTGATAAGTCCGTGACTTTTTGTATTTGCCGCGCACCTGCTCTAAATACAACACTGCTCCTGTCAGCAGTTATCGATTAACAGCTGACTGTAAAATTTTGAGAAAGCTGCGTTTTTTGGTTTGCGTTTTATAGGCATTGAAAGCAGACGATCTCGTGAATTTTAACGAAAATGAAAAAAAGTGAATTTCGTGTGCTAATTAAGCATTATTTTTTGCGTAAAAAATCCATCACCGAAACCAAGGAAAGACTTGATAAATATTATGGGGACTCTGCACCATCAATTTCAATGGTTAAGAAATGGTTTACTGAGTTCCGTTGTGGTCGTACCAGTACAAGTGATGCCGAACGTTCAGGTCGCCCAAAAGAGGTCGTCATGCCAGAAATCGTCGACAAAATCCATGGAATGATATTGGATGATCGGAGAATGAAAGTGCGTGAGGTAGCTGAGGCTGTAGGCATCTCAACTGAACGGGTACATCACATTTTACATGAATATTTGGACATGAAAAAGCTTTCCGCGCGATGGGTGCCGCGATTGCTCACACACGACCATAAGCGCAACCGTGTGACCATTTCAAAGGAGTGTTTGGCGATGTTCAACCGCAATCCAAACGAATTTTTGCGCCGTTTCGTTACCGTAGACGAAACATGGATCCACCACACCACACCAGAGACCAAAGAACAATCAAGACAGTGGGTTTCTCCGGGTGAACGTGCACCAAAGAAGGCCAAGGTGGGTCTGTCGGCCAACAAGGTCATGGCCACAGTTTTTTGGGATGCACAAGGTATCATTCACATCGATTACCTTGAAAAGGGTAAAACGATCACCGGCGAATATTATTCAGAGCTTTTGGACAGATTCGATATTGATTTGAAGCAGAAACGACCGCATTTGGCGAAAAAAAGTGCTGTTCCATCAGGACAATGCACGGGTGCACACGTGTGTAGTCAGCATGGCAAAATTTTATAAATTGGGCTACGAACTGCTACCCCATCCAGCATATTCTCCAGATTTAGCCCCCTGTGACTATTTTTTGTTTCCAAACATGAAGAAATGGCTCGGCGGTAAGAGATTCGGGTCAAATGAAGAGGTCATCACAGAAACAAACGACTATTTTGAGGGCCTTGAGAAAACCTATTATTTGGAAGGAATAAAAAAATTGGAAAAACGCTGGACTAAATGTATAGAGCTAAAAGGAGATTATGTTGAGAAATAAAACGCTTCTTTGACGAAAAAAATATATTTTATTCAAAAAGTCACGGACTTATCAAACGACCCTCGTAAACTAAGAATACGGCCACACGAGGTCGTATTGCACACTTCGGCTGGTGTGCGTCGTCTGTGGAGACCTCCACGACTCCACACTATCAAACTAATAAAGAAAATGCAAGCGAGAAAAAGTGCAATAGCTGTGGAGGTAATCACACAGCAATCTACAGAGGCTGTCTAATCTAAAAATAGCTGAAAAGCCGTCTTCACAAAAGAATGAACACAGCGTGGGCACACCAAGGAACAGCTACGCTGACACCATCAGAAACAAATTCTGAAGTACATTTTTCGAAAGCAACAAGTTTCGTTCCCCTGCCTACACCCAGCACTAAGATAACATTTGCAAACGTTTTAAAATCAGGTATGATGCCTCCAACCCAAAATTCCCGAACCCTTCATGAAGTGCATTAGACACTCAACAAAACTATAACCCAGCCGCGCAGCAAGAAACGAAAACTGAAGCTATGATGCAAGCCTTACAACAGAGCATCATGGAATTTATGACATTTATGAGGACCACCATTCAAGACATGATGCGTAATCAAAACCTTTTGATACAAATGCTTGTAGCCCAACAAAATAATTAATGGCTATCTTACGCCAATGGCGTTTCACAGCGCAAACTTGAGCTAGCTCAATACCTACATGAGAAGCATATCGACGTATTATTTTTATTTTTGACAGAGGGAGTCTCCCAACAGAGAAGGCGCGAGGCACTGCGACCAGAATGATCTTTTGTGCCTATAAGGCTCTCCCTATCTTGACATGATGAAGCCTAGCAGGTTTGCGATTTCCACGTGCAAATGTTTCCTCCTACTCCAAACCAAGGCTGGACAGTCACACAGTATGTGTTTGTTTGTTTCGTCGTCCTCTTTACAGAGCCTGCACTCTGCATCAGAGGATAGACGCATTTTTGTTAGGTAATAGATCACGACGTAATGCTTCTTTCGAAAACTCATCTCACAAGCAAATTCAATTTTCAAATGACAGACTACCACTTCTATGGTACAAATCATCTCGAGGGAAAAGCACACGGTGGCACCGCGATACTCACAAGGAACCGTATGAAGCACCACTTTTACAAAGAATTTGCAGAAAATCCTCTTCATATCATCCTCACATCTATCAACATACAGCTGGATGACAACACTCACTTCACACTATCGACCGTATACTGCATAACCTAGCTCTTTAATGCCATCACCAAACATCATGTGAACAAATCGCGCACAGACCTTTCTTTTCCCCAAAACTTCAGTTAAAATTCTTAAAATAGTGTTTTTACTCGTATTCAATTCCTCAGCCAATATTCTCGCAGTAAAATTTGCATCGATACCAATGATATCACGGACTTTTTCCACTAGTTCAGCACGATTACTAGTTTCTGGACGTCATGCTCTAGGGTCGTCATTTAAATCCTCACGACGATGTTTAAATCTTTTTTTTAAGTTTGGCACAAAATTTTACATTTGCTCTTTTATTTTTAAACCATTAGCACACTTTTGGTTTTATTGAAATGGGTGTCACTTTTACATCAGTCATCCGACTTACCATACATGAAGTTAGGTGCGTTTGAAAGAGGATGGATGTATCTTTTTAATGTTGCAAATTTTCAATGTAAGTTAATTACTTGCAAGGTGCAAAGTAAAAAAATCAATTAAGAACAACGACTTTATTTGTCTAAATCCAACTTGCAACTAAATTACTCTTAGCTGTCCCTAACAAGCTGTGAGTCTTGGCTGTGAGCTGCGCTGCCCTCGGTGGCAGAGGATCGACGTCGGCTTCGCTGTTTCCAATAGACCACGACATCGGCTGATGTTATGTTGGTCAAAATGCTGCAGTCTTCTTGGAATCACAAGCATTGGTGGGAGGGGAAACGGTTGGCAAACAGATTCTTAGAATTCTGCTTGGTAGCTCGGCGCGTGCAGGAAATTATGCAGACGCTGAGCTTGCAGATTGGAACTTACGTACTGGAGTTCAATATTCTAAATTGTAACATTTTTGTTGTTAACTTGTACCTTGTAGTCTTGAAGGATAGACAGAGACATTTATCTCCTCTTTTACAAACTTAAAAAAAAACCAGTCGAACGCTACAGTCAGGTGCTGACTGTAGAAGGCCATGGATTATCATGGTATACCGTGTATAATTTATTTTCCCTTATTTATAATGAAAATT
Organism: Zaprionus africanus; assembly: GCA_018151435.1. Taxonomy (NCBI): domain Eukaryota; kingdom Metazoa; phylum Arthropoda; class Insecta; order Diptera; family Drosophilidae; genus Zaprionus; species Zaprionus africanus. The sequence continues at coordinate 88,742 of JAECXB010000293.1, read as the reverse complement.
TTGGTTTGTTTGAATTTAAGCATTTAAAAATATAAATTTTATCTTCTTATTATTTAATTCGAACGACACGCCAAATTCGACTGACAGGTAGAAGAAGAAGAACACATAAATAATGCAAGGACGGATAGACAAGAAGTATAAGCATTAGATCATAATGGCAAACAGGAGTCGCGGCTGCGGAAGTTGTGCAGTAGCTTAGTGGAGTGTGTGCCGGATTCGAAGACCAATGATGTTGACATTGTTCGGGTTCGATTGCTGCCGCGGTCAATGCGTGATATGTTTTCCTTTCTTTCTTTCTTTTCTATTAAATAATTTAAAAGCTTAACAAACACTAATTTAATTTTTGGTACGCAACATATTTAATTGGAACACTTTTATAAACTTTGCCCTATGTTGCACAAATCTGACAGTTGCGTATGTGTGCGGAATACGGCAATTGATGCGTGTAAGAGCGGGATGCCGACACATAAATGTGCAAATGCAGACATGCATGTATCGGCATCCCGCTCTAACATTCGTGTACATTGATTGTCTTAACTATTGCATAAAAATATGAAATTTATTTTGATTGCTATTTAGTTAAATAATTTAGAATTAAGGTAGAGGTTGTAGTTTTCGGCTGTTGTTTTCCTTTTAGTTTATATAAATAAAAAAAACCAAAAAAAGTAATTAAAATAAAAAATTGCACTAGCCTCCGCTAGGACTCGAACTCGCTCACGCACGAACATACGAATTCTCTAAGAAGTGCCGTCCGCCACTCTAACCACTAAGCCACAACCCCATTTATTTTCCGATCGGCAAAGTTGCATTCTGAGCTGGCAATTCTGTTACCATTCTATGCAAATAAAATGTTTTGTTTTATGCTGTGTGTCCGAAGCTAGATTCGAACTTCGGTATGATGCGTAAATTAGGTCTTAATATGCGCATAAGTATACGTTCAAATTGAGTTTAATTCGGATCATATCTCACTTATTTTTAGTCCGATTGAAATGAAATTTTCAGGAAACACCCGTGGAAAGGTATTTTTCATGTGAGATGTACAACTTTTGTTGTGGTGTGTATATTGTCTATATTAAACTGTTATTACTGATTTACAGAGGCGGGGAGAGGCGTGGCCAAATTTCAAAAAAACTTTGAGACACCTGAATATAAACGTATGTTGTCACAAAATTTGAAGACTCTAGCTCTTATAGTTTCTGAGATCCAGGTGTTCATACAGACAGACAGACGGACAGACGGACAGACGGACAGACAGACATGGCTCAATCGACTCGGCTGTTGATACTGATTCAGAATATATATAGTTTATGGGGTCGGAGATGCCTCCTTCTGCCTGTTACGCACATTTGCGTTCCGACAAACACAGTAGACCATGAATTTTTTTAAAATCCATGGCCTAAAAATAAAAGAAAAATTATTCCATTATAGTTTCTGTTATGTTGTCTATGTTTAATTAAGTATTTAGGTGTTCATTTAAATAAAAAAATATAACATCTATTTATAATATTATTTATTTGTATTTCATTCATTTGTAGTTCATTACACCAGAATCACTCTTTAACTAGGTGACACAATTATTCCTATGGACTAGAAAGCCTTTAAGTTCTACAGAGCTTTCGATCTTTGTTTATCAGTAACTTAAGAGGTGACTCGAGAGTTTGGAATATCGGAAAACAATTTTTTTGGTCATATTAAAATTGACTCATCAACATATTCACCATCTTACAATCATTCCAACGTTTTTATACCCTTCGACCATTGAAAATGGTCAAAAAAATGTATACTAACTTTGTGCAAATGTATGTAACAGGCAGAAGGAGGGGTGGGAGACCCCACAAAGTATATATATTCTTGCTCAAGATCACTAGCCAAGTCGTTTAAGCCATGTCTGTCTGTCTGTCCGGATGTCTGGATGTCTGGATGTCTGTATGTCCAGATGAACACAAAGATCTCAGCCATTATAAAAGCTAGAGACACCAAGTTTGGCATGAAGGTTTCTGTTGATCCGGGACAGGTGAAGGTTATTTCAAATGTTGGGTGCCACGCCCCCCGCCCACTCAAATCAATAATTTCATTTTTTAAGCTGATTTGCGAGCGACATATAAAAGATACAAAATTCTGAGTGAGACCATACTTAGCTAATTATAATACCAATAACACGTCAAAATTCCAATCCGGTCGGACAACAAACACAGAAGTTATTAAACAAAAACCTTGTTCGCTTTAATTTTGTATACAGACCAGCAAGCTGTGACGTCATTGCAATGCACATGTACGAAAGAAAAGGAAAGAGAATGCGAGCGCGTAGCGCCAACTGTTGTTCTTCTCTTTTTTTCTATGCACATGCATTTTTTGAATACAAACGCACACACACACACACACATACATACATTTGTGCTTGACCAATGAAATGATACACGCATATACAAGTATTCATACACAGACGCATATAAAGGCTTACGTTAAGATATTTCTATTAAATAGAAGTATTGTACAATTATTGAATCTTTACGTTTCAAAAAGGTCGAAGGGTATCCCACTGTCGCGTGCCGCCCGACTGTTGCTCTTGTTTTTACTGAAAATGAGCTTCAGTGGCAGTGACCTCGTCATAGCACGTGAATCTGTTTCCCTATAGCATCTTTTTGAGATCTGCGAAGAGTCAATAGCCGCTGGGGGACAAACAGTGGTTTCTTCTTTGCCATATGGGGCTGTTTTTGCTTGATTACATTGGCCAAACGATCCACTATTGCCTTGTAGTATTCACTATTGATTGTTTTTCCTTTCGGAAGGTAGTCAATGAACAAAATTCCATGAGCATCCCAGAAAACTGATGCCATAACCTTCACTGCTGACGTTTGGGCTTTTGGCTTCTTTGGACGCGGTTCAATGGGTGGTGTCCATTCTGCTGAATGTCGATTTGACTTTGGAGTAAAGTGGTGAATCCATGTTTCATCCATTGTCAACTATCGATCCGAAAATTCGGCTTTATTACGGTTAAAGATGACAAAAAAAAGCCTCCGAATGTTAATGTGCGCGGAACCCATTTTGCCAACTTTTTCGCATGCAATTAATCGTGCAAAATAGTTAACACACTGCTTTCGGATATATTCAGGGCCTTAGCTATCTTCAACAATGCCAACTTACGGTCCCCCAATACGGTTTTGCGCACATTTTAACTACTTATATCAGCTACAAACGGTTGATTTTTCGCAGTGCAGACCCCGGGTAATCAAGCCACAGTTTGGCTTCGGTCGTATTTTTTCCTTCCAAATGGCTTAATCAAAATACGTTTTTCCACTTTATTACTGCACAAAAAGACACGCCAATCGATTGTGATGAAATTTGGAAACATATCTAATGAAAGATGCCTCTATCGAATGACGATATTGGTTTTTTGTTCAGTGGCGCCTCTATATGTCAGGGACTTATAAGGTCACTTGATAAGCTTCTTATTGATTGACGATTGGTTTCTTGAGACAACTTTTACTGTGAGACTTTTGAAGAGTGAAGGTTTACAAAAGTTCGGTTTAAGTTTTCATATGGAGAATGAATATGTCACTCCCCCCCTTTTTAGATTACTGTGAGACTTTTGAAGAGTGAAGGTTTACAAAAGTTCGGTTTAAGTTTTCATATGGAGAATGAATATGTCACTCCCCCCCTTTTTAGATATTAGTTTTTCTTCAACCCTTTACTTCTGGATATTATCGTAAAACTGGATTTTCAATGATTACTATTTCAGTTTTCTTTTCTTATACTGTTTCAAAATTTTTTAACTGTTTTGTTTTCTTTAAGTTACGTAAGGTTATTGTAATGTTATGAGGTGCTGTTTTACATTTCACATATGGGTAAAATATGGATATTATGGTTAATACATACTTGAGGATTAATAATATATATTTATAGATTGTATAATTCCTATTGTTTAATACTATTATTTCTTTTATTAGTGACATTGGTTTAACTTTTGTCACGTTATGATCGGTTAATACTTGATTTTGGTATTGATGAATATTATTTGATTTTGAAAATTCATTCAACTCTGCTGTACAGTTGATTTCGTTATTGTCAATTATAAGTATAATTTCGTTATTGTCAATTAAAATTTCTAGAAAATTATAATTTTGATTAGCTCTTTCTCGGGCCATGTCTTTGGAAACGCGTTGGTGTTTCGTGTTTGATATTAAAACAAAATATTTTTGTTCTTTTTTTATTGTTTGTTTCTGAGTGGGTATTTATCATTTAAATGCCGTCATGAAGGTTATTTTTGAAAAACTAAAAGTAATGTGTTAATTTTGCAATAATCATATTCTGTAATTTGGCCACACTGATCTTAATCAGTTTTTTCTTGATTTCTTGTACTTTCCTTCTTAAGTTAACTATTTAACGACACACAACACTGTCGCGCATCTGTCAAATAAACAGTTATTAATGTGAAACTAGATTGCCTCGTCTTTTACTCCATAATTTTTCAACGGGTTATGGGCCCAGTACTAGTAAAGAATATAATAATTGTGTGTGATCAAAAGAAAAATAAATATTGTGTATAATGAGCTAGTACCTATTTTATAAACTTGACCGGACAAGGGATGTGTGCGATCGACAAATTGGACGGCGAAAATTTCGCTGTATGGTCGGTGCATAGGAAGAGTGATTTGGTGCACTAAATTATCTGCTCGTTAGTATGTGGAAGACGAAAAAGGCTCAATTCGACGAACTACAGTCTGGCTTAAAGTTCGTGCGTACAAAATTACATAAACGATTTTGTCGATATCGTCGAAAAACTGAAAGAAATTGATATGCACATTTCAGAAGATATTCTCACGATATTGCTGTTGGTGCTCGGTAAGAAATTCGAAAATTTCGCGATCGAAACTCCTGAACAATCGGTGCATGTACTTGTGTGCAATTGATAGATTGGAAGTGGCATTATCGTTGTATATATTCACAATATGGACATAGACCGAATTGCATGTGAAATCTGTGCTAAAGGTAAAATTTGTGTGAAACCATTCTTGAAAATGATAGAAAATCGTGCGAATAAAGTTCTAGGGCTAGTTCATTCGGAAATTTACGGGCCAATGACCTAACATTTCCTAACATTTTATTGATGACTTTTCACGATATTTGTTCGCAGTGATAATGGTCATGAATATATAAGCAACCTTTGTTTAAACGTAATGAGTACAAAAATGCGTTTGCATAAAAAAGAATAGAAGAGCAATAGCTAGCGCTCACACTCTTTTTCTCTTTCTTCTCCACACAGCTCGGTGGTTTCTTTACAAAATTCAATCGAACGAGGCTTATTATTAATTACGTCTGTATATATTATCCGATCGTATTGAAGATAGATAGATTGACGTTAAAGTAAGCTTAGTACTTGTCAAAACCAAGAAGTTTTATCTTTTATACGCCCCTTACTAATCGACTTAAAAAATTTGATTATTGATTTGCGGGGGCGGTGGGCGTGGCATCTAACATTTGAAATAAACTTGATCAGCTTATAGTACACAGAAATCCGCCAAATTTGGTACTTCTTCTTTTATAATAACTGAAATACATATACCATAACTGCATATTGTGCATACCCAGATTAACCTTTTTTTGTGAACCTATGTAATCATTGTATGTAAATAGTTTATACATTTTGTGAGGACTCAAAGTTGTGAGTCCCACAGAGTTAATTTATATTAAGTGAAGGGAGTTTTGTAATATTAATTAGTAGTTAAGTTACGTGTTATTAGTTTATTAATCTGAAAACAGGAAAAGTAAGTATATATAAGTGTACACAGGAGATCAATGCGAAAACAGGGCAGCCAACGAGGACACACACAGGGGATTGGCGAGACGAGTTCAAAGGCAAGGTACGAGACAAACGAGATGAGCGAGCCACACCGTGGCACAAGGCAGGGAAACGTGAAATTTAAGAAATCAGGTTAGTGCGCGATGCTAGGCAGGTACATAAAAATAAATAACAGGGAAACCATAACAATAAGAACGAAAGTGCGGCTTGTATTTTATTCTGAGTAATGAGGGCCACGCTACTTAGTGCGAGAGCCCCAGCTGTGAGAGGCCAAAAACCACTCAAGCAGGAGGCGCTCGTAAGGAGGGTGACTTTTTGCGAGTCGCGCAACCGTGAGCGAATAGCTTAGAATAAAGTGTGGGTTTGTCTTTTATGTTGTGTAAGTGTCTAGTCCTTTCCGGTGGGTTTATTATTTTTTATTAGAGTGTTCATGGGAGAAAATCTTGACAGACACTGTGTGGGTCCCGCACCCACTTAAAACCCGCTTAAGAACACTCCTCCTACTGCTCGTTTGTGGCACCCCTTGCGGAACCTCTCCTAAAGTATAAATTTTCGCAAGGGATCGAGCTTAGCCCTGTGGTAGCTCTACGTCGTTGTTGGCTGCTTCGAGGAAAGGTTTCACAGTCTTTCTAGTCTACGCTGCTCTACCATAATGCACATACACATTTCGTTAATACAATCCCAGTTTTTTGGGGTCTCTAACATATGCCCTATAATATTTTCCGGGCTTACATTCACTCCTTAGCGTGTATTGACGATTTCCCATTTATCTGCGTAATAAGGGCAGTGGAAGAAAATGTGTTCCACAATCTCATCGTCTTCATTGCAAAGATAGCACACTGCTTCTGGATCATGACCGTACTTGTTCAGATAGCGCCTGAAACAGCCATGTCCTGTAAGTAACTGGGTCATATACATAGTAATCCACTTGTCTGTGGCTTCTTCTGACCCATGCTTCTATATTTGGCACCAGTCGATGTGTCAGCCTCCCGCTGATTGATGCATCCCACCTTTACTGCCAATCCCTGATGAACTTACCTTCATCGTAAGTAGTAGGGACTAGGCTGTGTCTCTTACTATATTGCGCTTGATATTCTTGCGCGGTCAAGTCAGCCAGCATTATGTCGGCTAGAACATGAATGGCATCCCCGGATACCGTTCGGAAAGCGCTGGAGACTCTTTGGCTGCTACGTCTCACTAAAGCATTGAAGTGTCAAGCGTAGGTAGCTTTTTTTAGCGCTGGTGCCCATATAGGTATGGGCTGCATACATTAACACAGATAGGGTAACACGTGATACGAGTGATCGTATTACTTGTCTTGGTCCCCCGATGTTAGGCATTACTCTTGCGAGTGCCATTTGTATCCTGGCTGCTTTTTCGCTCATGGCTTTAATATTTCCTTTAATGCTCAGCCTGGCGTCTATGAGTTCGCCTACGTACTTTATTGCTGCGCCTTTGCGGATGCTAAATCCGCCAATACTGAGCGTTACATCTTCTAGTCTCTTTCTACCCGTGATGAGGACCGCCTCAGTTTTTTCCCCGGCTAATCTTAGATCGTGCCTGGTCAGCCACTGCTTTTCCCTTTGCGTGGCATCGATGCTGTTGTCTTTCACTTCCGCCAGGTGCTTTCAGCTATGACGACAATATCATCAGCATCTTCGATGATCTTAGCCTCATCCTTTGGTGGTAGGCGTGATCATATACTATGTTCCACAGGAGCGGTCCAAGAACCGAACCTAGTGGAACGGCACCTGTTACTTGGTAACAACCGTACAAGTGTACGGTCACTCAGATAGCTACCGACGATAAGATAAGGTTACGCAGTGCCTGTATGACATGATGACAACTCACCGAGTTAAAGGCATTTTTTATATCAAGGGTAACTATAGCGCAGTACTTCTTCTGGCCACTTCGCCAGCTATCTCCTGCTATTTTTTCTTCAGCAATCTGCTTAACCCTACTGATCGCGTCTACTGTAGACCTATTCTTCCTAAATCTATATTGGTCATCCGATAGACCATCTACTTCTTCCACGAATTTTCCTCATGGTGTCGATCATACAGAGTGGTGTGTATGAACTAGTTTCGCCTGGTAGTTTGATACCTTTTGGTATTAGTACCAGTCTTTATCTCTTTCAGATTTCCGGAAAAATCCCTGTCTGTATACATTCTGTGTACAGGGTGGGGTTCGCTTCTACCGCTATATTCAGTAATTTGTTGGTTCCTTTTTGCGCCCTTGAAGTGCGATCCGAGGGTTTCCCGTTGCTCCTTATCTCTTCATCGGCATAGTGTTCTTCTAGCTCGTATCCATTTAAGCCTAGAATCCGCGATCTCGTGACTCCACCAAAAGACTGGCTTCCATTTCGGGACGCCTTTCGATTTTATTCGCCATAGAGGTGTCGCAGGCAGAAGTCAATAAGTTGGAAAGTGACGTCACCTTTGCGTCAGAGGTATTTCTATGGAGAAGGGCGACATTGTGCTGCTCTGTGATGTGGTATCTGAGGACTCCCTCATCCAGAGTGTCTTTTTTTCCAACCATTGATTACTCTGTCCTGGGTGCTTCAGCTGCGGTGTCTATCTACGCTCATTAATATGGCTCTATGGTCACTATGAGTGTAGATATCACTTACCTCTCACGACATCATTCTACTTAGACTGAATCTGGCGAAGGATATGTCAATGATTGACGCCCTGCCATTTCGCTCAAAGGTGCTTTTATTGCCTGTGTTAAGCAGCACCGCGTCTAATAAGGAGAAAGCTGTAATAACTGCCTGGACTTTTATATTTGTGAGGCGACTGCTCCATTCGGCAATCCAGGCATTGAAGTCCTCGCCTATAATGTTTGGACGACTACCTCTACAATGAGTCCCTATGTTTTCTAAGGTCCTATCGTAGTCGTGCATCTCTAAGCTAGGTGGTAGATAACAACTATAAAAGTATACACCGGATGATTTTGCCTTATAGAAATGGACTTCGGTGGTCAGCGGCTTATCGTCAATGGGCTTGCTTCCACATGCCCAGATCGCCGCTTTAACAGTTTTGTCACTAGCCCAGTTTGCTGTAGCTGGGTTTTTGTATTGTTCACTGATTAGAACAAAGCAGGTTTGCGAAGAGTTGTTCTTGTTGCTTGCGATGTTATCTGCAACGGTGGCCAAGTTTCCCACTACCGAGGCATTGCGGTCGCTGGATATCGACGACGAGGGGCCCGCTTGCTCGCCCCTTCCTGTCGCCGGCACTGGGATCCGACCCCAGTGATTTATAACGTAATCACCCATGCGGTTGTTAAAGTCTGCCTACAAAAGACTCGCCTTCCCGCGTTTGTCAATCTTTGAACCGGTGTTCGTGGACTGTCTACGGGATACCTGATCATTTGATCGGCGGTTGCGAGCTGCTTGCCTTTCTCCGAAAGGAATCGGCCCGGCCATTACCAAGGTAGTGGCAAACAAAGTCTTTTCACCTCCCTGGCGCCACCACACGGGTGTGGTGTGTATGTGCGTGTCTGTCTATGTGCGTGTCTGTGTATGTGTGTGTGGGTGTGTAAATTGGCAAACCGGCGCAGAGGAGTAACGCAAGTCTGTGTGACCTCACTGTATCGAAGTTTTACTTGTGCGACGACGGTCGACACCCATATCATACCGTAAAGCTTCCAGTATAGTCGCGGGTTGAAAGTCTCAGAAGCTGACGGTTAACGTCCCGGGTAGGATACCAGGTACGTGGTGCTTTCGCTGTTTCTGGTTGCCGACAGGCCACACCGTAGACTCAAACCGCCCTCTCCGTCCAGGTTAAGGTAGCCCTGGCGCAACTGAGCCTACCTCAGCCCTAGAACTTTACCTTGCATGTGGCTCCCGAGCAGGGACCCTGAGACTCTAAGGAGGGGATTCCATCTTTCGTAGCGTAAAGAACCACGTATGGGCCCAAAGAAAACAAGGGCATTGCGGCGGCAGACCACGCAGCGACAGTGGCACTGGCTGCGTTTGACTGTGCTGCCGCAGAGGGTCGAGCCGGGTACCGCTACGCTACTGCCAGTGGCAGAAGGGCTATCAGATTCTGGCCATTGTGGCGAACACAGCTCAAGCTTTGGCAAAAGGCTGAGCTTAGCTAATAAGATTTTTTTTTAAGTGACAATCAAGGATAAATAGTCAAGGCAAATCAAGGATAACTAGTCAAGGAGCAACAATAAAGGATCAACAATGAGCAACAATCATGGATCAACCGTCAAGGATCAACAGCAAGGAGCAACGCGCTAATCAAGGGTCCACGTAACAAGCAAGGGACAAACAGCAACTGATAAAGGCAGAAACAGGAAAATGGTAGGACTCTGATGGGTCGCTTACTGCCGAAATGTCGAGCTGGAGGCATTGGATGAGTTTGGCTTCGAACGCGAATGCACCGTAGAGGAGTTCCGAGCCCGTTTAGCTGCATTATCAACCAAAAGGACCACACCTCCGATATCATCGATCGGCTGGAAGCTCTCGAGGCCATGTTCGGTGCAGCCGCGAGCCAAGGCCGAAGGCTCCCAGTATTGGACGAACTGCCGGACCCTGCTGCATCCCCAATCGCAGGACAGGAAGTTTGACCGAAGCCGAACAATAAACCTGCCCTCCCGAAGTCAAGCCTGCAGTATCATCAATACAAATGCTCAAAGTACCCAAGCCTCAGGCACCCCGCAGCTACGCCACCAGCCAACAATACGCGACGTATCAGCAGCATACCCCTAGCATCGAGCGGCTAGGCGACGTCTAGCCATGTCCGGGAACCTCGCTAGGGCAGCCCGCAATCAACGTAGTTGATGCCTGCCGGAACTGCGGAATGACGTGACATTTCGGCAGAGAATGCCGTTGTCAGCGAATTCTTTTCTGTTGGTGCTGCGGGAAGCGAGGAGTGCGCACGGCGGACTGCTGCCAGACCCAGCCCGGACAAAAGGTTGAAGGAGTTTAGGCAAGCTCTCTGGGTGATTGTACAGCTAGGATCATCCTAACGCAGGTGCAAATGTTGGAGTTGCCCATCGTACTAGACGATGTGCTGCTTGGCTTGGACTTCCTGAGGGCTATCAACGTGGTCCTCATATGTGGGGGAGTTTCCCAGCGAGTCACGTTCCATCCAGAGAGTTAGCGGCGATACTGGACTCCCAGGACAGCGTAAAGGTGGCGTCAGTGGACTCCCAGGACACAACTTCAGACAAGGATATCCCTACAGCAGTACCTCAAAGACCAGTCGGCATTCGAACTCACCCGAGGAAATCACGGCAACACGGCAGGATAGGTCAGGTTCTTAGATCGGAAGAGTGAAGACGCAATAAGGAAGAATTCGTTTCGGCCGGAGAGGACGCCACCCAAAGAGGTCGTAGGCACTCCCAAAAATCAACCCCCATGATGCCAGCAGTAGCAGGAGAAGAGTCAGCGCACCCGACGCCAAGTGGGAGAAACCCATATGCGGCACCCAGTCACGAAATGAACCGGAGAGGGCCGCCATCGCGACATGGGTCGCCAAGTTCCTGGAGGACGAGTTGGCGCTGTTTAATGGATTGTCTGGTGTCTCGCCGATCACCGAGCATGTGATCGTGCTGAAAGACGACCGGCCTATCAAACAGCTCTATTACCCAAAGATCCCAGCCATGCTTAAGATAGTCAACGCGCAGGTCGAAGGGTTGCTGAGAAATGGATATATAGAGCCGTTGAAGAGCCAGTGCTCCATTCGTGTTGGTTGGGAAGAAGACAGAAGAGACCTGGATGTGTGTGGAATTTCGCCAGCTGAACGCGCGATTGATACCCGATGCCTACCCGCTTCCTCGGATCAACTCGATCTTGCAGATACTGAGGAACGCGAAATTCATCAGCACCCTGGACCTCAAAAGCGGATACTGGCAGATCTCGATGGCAAAACAGAGCCACGAGTGTACGGCGTTCACAGTACCTGGTAGAGGGCTGGTCCAATGAAAGGTAATGCTACGCAAGGTGTTTCGCAGGTTGAGGGAGGTCAATCACAGGCTCAATAGGATGAAATGCCATTTCTTTCCGAGCAAGATCGTCCTCCTAGGCCACGTGGTCACCGAGCAGGGGATACACATAGACCCGGATAAAGTGGTTGTGGTTAGGAACCTGCAACCGGTTCGTCCCAATCTTGCCAACCGTGGTGTTACCGATGTCGCAGCTGCTACGAAAGGGCCGACGATGGGAGCGGACGAGTGAGCAGCAAGAGGCGTTTGACCGGATGAAGATTTTACTGACGGAAGCGCCTGTCCTGGCCTGTCTCGATTTCTCTAGGGAATTTGTGCTGCAGATGGATGCGAGTGAATACGGGATTGGAGGATAGCGGGTCATAGCGTACGTGAGCCGGCGGCTCATAAAAGCGGAGGAGAATAACTGGACAACCGAAAAGGAGTGTTTGGCATATTATTTTTGGGCCATCCGTAAGCTACACCTGGATGGGTGCCGGTGCGACGTAGTGACCGATCATTAAGCCTTAAAACGGCTGAATTCTGTGGAAAATTCAACTGGGAGGATCGCGCGTTTGGCTCTGGAGCTCCAGCAGTACCAGTTTGACGTCCATTACCGGAACGGTTACAAAAATGTAGTGGCAGATGCGCTTTTTAGGCAGCCAGCGGAGACTCTATGTCACGTTATCGAGGAGTCACCAGGATGTCCATGGCTGAGACGGCGAATTCAGAAGGTACAAAAGGACCCCCAGAAGAACGCGGACTACTTCATCCAGAACGGAAAGCTGTACCGGCAAGTAGGGCTAAAACAGGACGGCGAAGAGTACATATCTTAGAAGTTGTGTTTGCACCAGGCCGTCAGCCGTCAGAGAAAGCAAGGGGAATTAAATGTAACCACTGCTTTGGCTGAAGTACGTGCCGTCCTTGCTCCTACTGACGGAAGTGCGGTTATACTCTCCACGTGCTGGAAGCAGGCCCCTAGCACGGTCATGTCTCTGCTAGGGGTGCTGACTAATTGTAGTCGGGCGAAGATTGTGAATCTATAAATCACCCCAATCCATGGCGGAACAGCATACGCTAATGGATGCATTGTCGGGGGGTAGCCCGTTCTCTAGTAGTGGCTGACCCCACTAAAACTCTTACATCGGAGCATATGGCCACGGTGCAAGAGAGTATCCTTAAGGCAATGCGACTGCCTTTCACATCGAAAGTCGGCCCAGGTTTCGAAATGAATGGCTGCTCCTGGTGTGCGAGAACAGCAGCACTGCCATCTGGGTCAAGGAAGCTTTTGGACAGCGGCCTTGATTTAAAGCTACTGGAGGAAGCTGAGTTCCAGAGAGCTCACCTCATTAGAGGCTACTTCCCCAACAGCGCTACTTTCACACCCGCCGATATTGTGGAATACTTGGGTATCCAAAATTGTGAGCTCTCAACGGAGCTGTGGTGGGTTGTGCAACACAGCCTTAACGGCAATACGACACACCTCGCGATGATGGTTGACGAGAAGTCGTATAAGGCTCTGACGGAGCTTAAGGGTAACGTGAGTGTCAGTGCTTCTCCAGCGGCGGTAACGGTGGACTCCACCGGCGTGACAGTAGTGGCTAACGCTCCGGTGGCGTCCACCAGCGCCGCAGCTGCAGTGGCGCAGACAAAACCCATCCCCAAACCCCCAGTCATAGTATTGACTGCCTCCAAGCCCACAGCGGACCGTACGAGGCCGGTGGTTGGCAGCGGATGCCCCGTCGTCCATCCCAGGCCCACCACTAGCACAGTGCGGAGACTTTCCACAGGCCACTCCGGCGACCGTGGTCGCAAGGCGACCTCCCGCGAGCGGTTCCTCCAGACTGTCGAAGGGTATCCGAGGCAACGACTCTCGGGGGGCAAGGCAGGTGGCCTTGTTAAAAAGGCCTTGAAGGAGGATGCCGAGCGCCATTAAGGTGCTCCAGGCGAAACTGCACCACGCCAGAGGAGCGTCTGCCACCCTGTGCAGGGTCGTCTGCGAAGAAGCAATCAACCTGGCTCTCGTCCAAGAGCCATGGTTGATCGGTGGCCACATCCGTGGACTATCATGCGGATCATGTAAGTTAATATATGACCGCATGGGCGGTGCCCCTTGCACTGCTATTGTTGTAAATAACAATGTGAGACACTTCCCTTTACCAAATTTCATCCACAGAGACCTGGTGGCAACGGCTATTGAGGTAGCCACGGCTGAGGGTGTCCGGGAGGTTGTGATCGCCTCTGCCTACTTCCCGGGCGACGTGGATGACGTTCCCCCCACAGAGGTTCAGCGGCTGGTGAAGTTCAGCCGCTTACACAACAAGCCGCTTGTGATCGTCTGTGATGCCAAAGCGCACCACACGATCTGGGGAAGGAGCGACATCAACAAACGTGGTGAGTCCCTTTTAGAGTATCTATTGTGTTGTCAATTAGATGTTGCTAACATAGGGTGTAAGCCAACTTTCATTAATGCCATTAGGGAAGAGGTTTTAGACCTTACTCTAGTCAGTAACTCTATTGGGAGTTCACTGGTGAACTGGCGGATCACAGACGAAGCCACCTTGTCGGACCATCAGCACATCAGGTTCGACCTACCTGGCCAAGTCGAGATCCGTCAGAACTCCTTCTGTCCCAAAAAGACCAATTGGGGACTTTTTAAAGCCTCTGTGGCTTTTAAAGCAGACTTGTTGATCAGCAAGCCAAATTCTGTCAGTGAGATAGAACTTGCTACCAACCTGCTTCAAGATGTGCTAATCACATCCTTCGAGGACAGCTCTGTTCGGAAGACCCTAAAAGTCAACCGTAAAGTTCCATGGTGGAACGAGGAATCCGAACAAAGAAGGAAGGTTAGAAGTCTTTTCAATAGGGCCAAAGCTAACCGCGTCAGTTGTGACGTCTATAGGGACGCCCTAACTAATTATAATAAAAACATTAGACGTGCTAAACGCGATACGTGGCGCAGCTACTGTGGTAGCACTAGTATTAGAGACTGCACTAAGTATTAGCTTAAGAGTCGTCTAATGGTATAGGGCTTCTCAAAAGAGCAGACGGCTCTTTCAATCAAGATCGCAGGGAAGCACTTGACCTTCTGCTTCAAGTCCACTTCCCAGGTTTGGTGGCGAACCCAGATCTATCTAGTCAAGATGACGTCACCACGTCACCGGACTCACTTGGTTCCAGTTTATCGGGAACCTTCTTCGACCCTGAAAACGTCAAATGGGCTGTAGATTCCTTCGCTCACTTCAAAGCCCCAGGGGGCGAACAAATCTTCCCAGCCCTTCTACAAAACAGCCTGGATCACATTCTCGATCCGCTGGTCGGCCTGTTTAGAGCTAGTCTCACTTAGGGATACATACCCGTCTCTTGGAGGAGAGTCAATGTGGTATTCATTCCCAAACAAGGGAATCGTCCCCCGGACCAGCCTAAATCATATCGGCCAAACAGTCTCACCTTCCTCCTGCTTAAGACAGCGGAAAGGCTTATAGACTTGCACATACGGTGCCCTCTGCAAAAAAATTTATCATCTGCATCCCACGCAGCTTGCGTATATAGCCGGAAGGACCTCCGGTCGCCCTCCACAAATTAGGAGGTAAGATCGAAGAAGCCCTCGCATCCAAGAACATTGCTCTGTGCTCTTTTCTTGATAAAGAGGGTGGTTTTGATAATACCGGCTACGGCTCTATTTCTGCTGAGCTAGAGCGCTAAATATTGCCCGTCCCCTAATCCGATGGATTGAGGCTATGCTCAAACACCGGATCATCTCCTCTACCTTGGACACAACGACTGCTGTTATTAGTGCGGTCAAAGGATGTCCCCAGGGAGGGGTCCTATCCCCCTACTCTGGTCTCTAGTAGTTGATGAACTACTAAGCATTCTCGCAGACCAGGGCGTGCAAGCAATCGGCTACGCGGACGACCTGTCTCTAATAGTGAACGGGAAATTTGCCAACACCGTGACAGAACTGATGCAATCAGCTCTGAACACGGTTAGCAGATGGTGCGGAGATGTAGGTCTCAGCATCAATCCTCAAAAGGCAATTATTGTCCCCTTCACTAAGCGCTATTCTATTGACATAAGTCAATTGAACATTGGCGGCTCCCCTGTGGGTCTTGCCAGCGAGGTTAAATATCTAGGGGTGACCCTTGATAAAAGACTAAACTGGAAGTCCCACCTAAACAATACTCTATCAAAGGCAACTCATGCCATGTGCGCATGCAGAAGATTCTTTGGTAGAACCTGGGGTCTCAAATCCTGCAACATCCGGTTGCTATTTGAGATGATGGTAAGACCCATCACCTACGCTGCAAATGTGTGGTGGCCAAAGGTGACGCAGGTCACTGCCATCAACAAATGCAATAAATTGCATAGGCTACTTTGCCTTTCTTTGACGGGTGCACTTCGCACCTGTCCCACAGCAGTAACGGAGTCAATCCTTAACCTGACTCCGCTGCATATCAAAATAAAAGAAGTCGCTGCAATGAGTCTTCTTAGAAACAAGCTCCAATCTGGGCTTCTAGCCACCGAAGAACGCTTGCAGACTGCCCCAACTAAAATGTCAGGTGAAGGAGTGGTTTAACGACTTGCCCTTAGCCCTGCCTTAGGGAGATTGACCCAACGTCGTTCTACTGGTCGGCGGGAGAACTCGGCAGAAGATGATTACCTGCGGTCACGGGCGTTCTGCACGGCCAACGATTGACCGTGAGAGGCGTCTTGAGGGGACGATAGCTGTCAAGCAGGGTGCGTGAGCGTGCACTCTAACAATTTGCGGTGTGGTGGAATACGTCACAGAGCGACTTGTGGGAGTGCTAGCGAAAGCGCCTGCGGCCGCGGACGTTTCTCGCGATAAGCCGCCGGCCAGCACGCGTGACACGCGACACATGCACGAGCCCCGAAAAAACCACGTGGTGGTAGGATCCATTAACACGTGGCCAGCGAGCATACGTTAATGACGTGGACCATGCTCATCTCCTATATCCTGTACATATATCAGCAGGGCATGACCTGTAAGTAGCCCCTCTTGTTAAAGTCTTAGTAGTCTTAGTATTTATAAATTTTCTGTAAAGACCCTGGCGAGACTGAGATATGTACCCCAGCCTGAGAAAACGTCCTTACAGATGGCGCCCGAGCAGGGACTACTAAGGCTAGACGTTTAGTTTGAGGAATTTACCACCTTTTAGTGGATTAAAGACCCACAATACAATTTTACAGGGTATAGTAGAGAACACAAGACCCACAAGACAATTTAGTTCCCCAATATCAAAGGATATAAATATATCAACGCAGGCATGAAAAATAAACATAGATTCAACGTGTCAGTAAATCTCGCCGGAGATTTACAAACTTTTAACCAGTGCAAGGTCCAGTCAACAGGAACTCACCGTCGCCGCGTCTACTCGCTTTGATCAACGAATTTAACCGCGCATCACAAATTTTACAAAAAAAAAAAAAAAACATGGGAACACGCTGGGTCGCTTTCCGTCGCAAGAGCGAACTGCAGCTCATCCTGAAGGAGTTTGTCTGGACACCAACGGCACAGTGGAGGAAATGCGGAGTCGCCTGGGAGCATTCGCCAGCCAAGGAGACTTGTCTAATGACCTGTTGCAGCGGTTGCTGGAACTTTAGACAAGTCTTGGCAACGCGGTCACGCCGAACCCTAAACAACCCGGGACACGCTCACGTGACGCATCGCCGGCACCGGTGGAAGATGACTCCGTTCCGGAGCCTAACGCCACGTTTTCGGTCAACATTGGATTTATCGAGCAGCTGAAGGAGAAGGCGGCGTTGTACAGCATCGATGTGCAACAACTACCACAAGCGACGAAGGAGTTTAGCGACAGTGGGTAAACCATTTGGATCAACGAAGGGAAGGCCCGAAGACCCCGAAACAGCCAACAACACGGAACATAACGGTGACACTGGCGGATGGATCATCGAGAGACGTGACGCGAGCCCTACGAGTGAGGATTCAGCTCGGACAGAAGGAGACGACAGTGCCAATGTTGGTATTGTCCGTCATTCTAGACGAAGTAATCCTAGGAATGGACTTCCTGTGCGGCATCGAAGCGACCCTGGAGTGTGGCCAAGCAAATTTACGTTTGAAGAACACACTGGAGGAGACAGTTTCGACTCCCGGGACATCCCGACGAGCAGCAGAGGACCCAGTGGCCCAGGACCACCACAGGAGCGCGGTTTTACCACCGGCTTGCCCCATAGCACGTCGGAAGAACCCCTTCAGGCGAACCAAGACCCAGGACGATATACACACACAGGGCGCGGAGACACGGCCAAGTGAACGAGGTGAGGTTGACCAGCGCGGGAAACACACCAGCAAGAACCAGAGAAACTACCCAGGACACGAGGAACACATAGGCAGGGACCAACGGGACCACCGAGCGAACGAGGCGAGGTGCGTCAACAGAAATCGAAGGGACCACCGAGTGAACGAGGCGAGGTGAGTCAACAGAAATCAACGGGACCACCCAACGAACGAGGCGAGGTGCGTCAACAGGAATCAACGGGATCACCGAGTGAACAAGGCGAGGTGTATCGGCAAGGATCTACGGGGTCACCGAACGAACGAGGCGAGGTGCACCATCAAGAATCAATGAAACCAACGGCACGACGAAGAAGAGCAGACGACCAAGTCAAGCCAAGTCCAAGCCGTGGTAGACGGCTCACGACTAGCCACGCCGCCTTGCGGGGCGTCGAGGCAAAAAGAGGAAGTGCGGCTTTCTACTGTCTGAGCTTGCTCAGTTCGATGGTTTGATGGGGGTGTCACCCATTGCGGAGCACACCATCACCATGCGGGATGAGTACCCTATTAAGCAGAGGTACTACCCGAAAAATCCAGCCATGCAGAAAATCATCAATGAGCAATAGACTGGCCCTTTATTTTTTTTTTTTTTTTGTTTTCTAAACCGTCGGCAGAATTCATTTCTACTAGGGCCCAAAAAACCTACGAAAAATTTGGGACCGATCGGATAAAGTTTATTGGCCGAAAAATCGCTCCAAAGTTGGAAAATTTAGTTTATATGGCAAAATTACTCATACGTAAACTTTTTTTCGTCTAACTTTCTTTAAAAATAAATTTACCAACTTATTCTTTTATTTATTTGCAAGTTAATTTGTAATATTTATATATTATATATAGTAACGTAAAACTATACAGTATGAACCCCGCACATAAGCATAAACAAAATATTCCTGCACTTAAGATAAGTTAAACAAATGGCCAAAGCCAAGAACAGTTCACAGCATCAAAATATTTCTAAACACAAAATTGTCGCCAGCGCATCGCGCACTCAAATAACCATTTATAAACAAAACGACCACCAGCGCATCGCGCACTCAAATAACCACTTATAAACAAAACGGCCACCAGCGCATCACACACTCAAATAACCACTTATAAACATATGTAAACATAAAATCCAATCCGATTCAGGGTACCAAGCTAAGAAATTGTATTGTACATTTTAGTCTTAAACTGGAGCTCAATAAAACAACAGGCCAAGAAATTGTGTCGCATTTTTTATTTGAATCATCCAGGGTCTACCTCAGTCTATTGACGGGTAGTTTGTTGGACTCACAATTTGTAAAGCAATATTTTACTGGCGCAGCCGGTAGGATAACAATAGTGCAGTGATACGATAGCCAGACTTACCAATTCACGAATCTTTGTTATCCGCCAAACAACGTATGCTAAGACAACCCGCGACGGTCAATATCGCGTTAAGTTTAACCAAACCAAGACAGTAACGTGAAACCGTGTAACGCATTTGTCATATAAAAATCACTACAGACGCTCAAGAATTCGTTGGAAAAATAATTCCAAGTCAATTGGTTATTCCACACAAAAACGAAATAGCTAGAGTGCATTTTAACAATCTAAGTAAAACAATTAAGTGTAAAAGTTAAGAAAATTAATACTTAAAATACAAAATCATCAAAATGGCAACACCACCAGCAGTAACCCCAGCAACAAGCGCTCTTTCTGACAGTAACATGTCACAATTGGAAAGACAAATACAAGCTATAGAGACCTTCCGAGGAGATCACAACACCCTATACACCTTTATAAGCCGCATCGATTTTGTGTTGACGCTATATCCCACTACAGACAGTCGTCAACAATACATAATTCTTGGAATCATCGAACGCAACATCAGCGGAGAAGTCATGCGCACTATAAACTCAAGCAACATAATAACCTGGACAGAATTAAGGAAACAACTCATCTTATCCTACAAACCGCAAGTTCCAAATCATCAACTGCTAGAAGACTTCCGGAATACGCAATTCAAAGGCAACGTTCGCAGCTTCCTAGAAGAAGCCGAGTCAAAAAGACAACTACTGGCGAGTAAGTTATCATTAGAAAACGATACATCAGAAACAGTATTGTTCAGCAGATTAATTAACTCAAGCATTAAATCACTTATTCAAAAGTTACCAACTAGCATTTATTTACGAATTGTTAACTGTAATATACCAGATTTAAGATCACTAATCAATTTGTTACAAGAAAAAGGCCTTTATGAAGATCCTGTTCAAAAAACCCAACCAAAGGTAGTAACTGATGAAAAGCAAAATAAGCCCCGTTTTGATAACCGTACTAACGTCACAAATAATTCATACAATCGCAATACACCGCTCCAACCGTATTTCAACCCTATAATGATGCAACCAAATTATCAAGGGCCATATCGTCCACCCACGCCAAACTATCCTTACCCAAATTATCAGCCTCACAGTAACAATATACCTTGTCCAACTCCCTCAATACCATACATGCCCAGACCCAACATACACACGCAACGGCAAATCGCCTTTGATGCAAATCGCTTTGGTCAGCACCAAACCCAACAACAACCACAAACACGACAACTACCTAACGCAAATCCGTTTACAAATAACAACCCAACCAAACGTATGAGATCTACTGATAGCGGACAGACAAAAATGAGTATAGGAGAAACTCGAAACCAAGAAGAAGAAAGTAATTTACCATATGACCCATATAATTTCTATCATGACCCAAATTTTTATTACTATCCAGCATACTACCCTGAACAATACCACCCACAATACTTTAACTATCAAGACCCTCAAATACCCATAGAAGAGGAACAAAATGAAGAAGAAAAATCTGATATTGTCACCGGGCCAACTGAAAATTTTCAGCCACCAGCATCGGAACCCTCCAATACATAATTATCCCTCACAAAGGAGATAAATTAAAATGTCTAATAGATACAGGATCCACAGTTAATATGATGAGTACTAATGTTTTCAACTTACCAGTCAGTGATACAGAATGCCTCCTCCACACTAGTAATGGTCCACTCACTACCACCAAAAGTGTGCATTTACCAGTCAATAATTATTTTAAAAACCAACATAAATTCCTGTTACACCAATTTTCAACAAACTATGACCTCTTAATTGGCAGAAATTTACTGTCACAAGCACAAGCTGTGATAGATTACAAAAATAAAACAGTAACACTTTATAATTATAAACACAAACTTATTAATCAAACTGTCGAAAGGGAACCAAAACAATCACAAGAAACTAACTTTCAATGTCAAGAACCCATTCTCAATACCGAAACTAATCTCACTCCGAGTTTCTATAGATTAGACCATTTGAATAGCGAAGAAAAAAGTAGAACTAAATCTTTACTTCAACAATATGAACACATCCAATACAAAAAAGGCGATAAGTTAACTTTCAGCAACCAAGAAAAACATACCATAAATACTACACATAACTCACCCATTTATGCCAAATATAATTACCCTCAAGCTTATGAACAAGAAGTTGAAACCCAAATCGAGGAAATGCTACAACAAGGCATTATTCGTGCTAGTAATTCTCCATACAATAGCCCCATCTGGGTTGTGCCAAAAAAACAAGATGCTTCAGGAGAAGAAAAATTTAGAATCGTCATTGATTATAGAAAACTCAACGAAATTACAGTAAATGACCGATATCCCATTCCAAATATGGATGAAATACTAGGAAAATTGGGAAAATGTAACTATTTCACCACAATAGACCTAGCTAAAGGATTTCACCAAATTGAAATGGATCATGACTCTATTGCCAAAACAGCTTTCTCCACCAAAAATGGCCACTATGAATATTTACGTATGCCATTCGGTTTAAAAAATGCACCTGCAACATTCCAACGTTGCATGAATAATATTCTTCGCCCCCTTTTAAATAAACACTGTCTTGTTTACGTTGATGATATAATTGTATTTTCCACATCGCTTGATGAACATTTAAATTCACTCCGATTAGTCTTTGATAAATTAGCTGAAGCCAACCTAAAACTCCAACCCGATAAATGTGAATTTTTAAGGCAAGAAACTACATTTTTAGGACACGTCATAACACCACATGGAATAAAACCCAATCCTCAGAAAATCAAAGCTATCACAGATTATCCGTTACCAACAAAAACCAAAGAAATTAAAGCATTTCTAGGATTAACTGGTTATTACCGAAAATTCATTCCCAATTTCTCTGACATTGCAAAACCCATGACAATAGCACTAAAAAAAGATGCAAAAATAGATACAAAAAACCCTGAATATGTTTCCTCATTTGAAAAACTTAAATGCCTCATATCAGATGACCCGATTTTAATAATTCCAAATTTCAATCGTAAATTTTCCTTAACCACAGACGCTAGTAATGTAGCTCTTGGTGCTGTACTTTCACAAGATAGCCATCCAGTTAGTTACATAAGTCGAACATTAAATAATCATGAATTAAATTATAGCGCCATCGAAAAAGAACTTTTAGCCATTGTATGGGCTACCAAAACCTTTCGTCACTACTTGTTAGGACGCCATTTTGAAATACTAAGTGATCATCAACCATTATGTTGGTTACACCGAATGAAAGACCCAAACTCAAAATTGTCCCGTTGGAAAATTAAATTGTCCGAATATGATTTCGATATCAAATACATTAAAGGTAAAGAAAATTACGTAGCTGATGCTCTATCCCGAGTAAAATTAGAACATACTTACTTCGGCGAGCAAACACAACATAGCTCCAATGAAGACAGCAGTAATCTCATTACCATCACTGAAAAACCAGTTAATACATTCAATAGACAAATAATATTTTCCAAAGGCCCATCAAGTATTAAACACGAAACCTACTTTAATAAACAAATAACTCACATCTCTTATGATGAAATGACAAATGAAAAAGCAGAATTATACCTAATCAACCACTTCTGTACTAAATCCAGTGCTCTGTACATAGACAATGATGCAGATTTTGAGATGCTCCAAGTAGCACATCAAACGATTATTAACACAAAACATACCAAAATTGTTCGCAGCCTCATTTTATTAAAAAATATACCCTCATATGCTAAATTTAAAGAATTAGTTCTGACAACTCACGAAAAACTCTTACACCCAGGAATACAGAAAACAAACAAACTCTTCGGCGAAACTTATTATTTCCCAAATAGTCAGTTACTCATTCAGAACATAATAAATGAATGCCACATTTGTAACCTATCCAAAACAGAACATCGTAATACGAATATGCCAATGAAAATCACGCCTAAGCCCGAACACTGTCGCGATAAGTTCGTAATAGACATCTACTCTTCTGAAGGCAACCATTATTTAAGTTGCATAGACATCTACTCAAAATTTGCCACTCTCGAAAAAAATAAAAACAAAAGATTGGATAGAATGCAAAAATGCTCTAATGCGAATATTTAATGTTTTAGGGAAACCCAGACTATTAAAAGCAGACAGAGACGGCGCATTCTCCAGCCTAGCCCTTAAACGATGGCTCGAAAGCGAAAATATAGAGTTAAAACTTAATACAGCAAAGACAGGTATAGCAGACATAGAAAGATTACACAAAACCATAAACGAAAAAATTCGTATAATAAAAAATTCAGACGACAACGAAAACAAACTAAGCAAGATAGAAACAATACTTTACATATACAACCACAAAACCAAACATGACACTACAGGACAGACTCCCGCTCACATATTTCTTTACGCCGGACAACCAACTCTAAATACTCAAGAAATAAAGGAAAACAAAATCAATGAAATAAACAAAAACAGACAGGAATATGAAATCGACACCAAATATAGAAAGGGCCCGCTACAGAAAGGAAAAAGAAAACCCATTTAAATCCAATAAAAACATAGAACAAGTTGATCCCGACCATTACAAAATCACTAATAGAAATAGAGACACATACTATTACAGTTGAACATCATTGTTTAAGAATAAATTTAACAGAAATTAATACAATAACTGAGTCATTCGGTAACAAAATACTCAATACCTTAGCACCAAACAGAAATACATTTTTATACAATAAACTACTCAAAGAATTAAATGGGATAACAATTCATCAAGAAAATAGACAAAAACGAGGATTACTTAACATAGTAGGCACCGCATACAAATATCTTTTGGAACACTCGACGAAAACGATAGAGTAGAAATTCAAAATAATCTAGAAACCGTTGCTCAAAATTCAGTCAAAGTCCACGAATTAAATGACGTAATACAATTAGCAAATAATGGATTAGAAAAACTCAAACAATATGAAGATAATCGCAACAGTATTGACACACTTACATACGAACTCATGCAATTCATTGAATTTATTGAAGACATTGAAATGGGAATGCAACTTTCCCGACTCGGACTTTTTAACCCAAAACTATTAAACTATGACAAATTAGAAAATGTCAACAGCCAAAATATACTACTTATTAAAACATCCACTTGGATTAATCATAAAGACAACCATTTACTTATTATATCCCACATACCTATTGCACATAAGGAAAAAAGTACAGTTAAAATTACTCCCTACCCTGACCACAATGGTTATCAATTAGACTACACTGATACTAAGTCCTATTATGAAAACAAAAATAAAATCTACAACGAAGAACATGATGAAGTACACAACGATTGTATTACAAGTATAAATAAAAGTAAAAACCCGATCTGTAATTTTACCCCCATAAATACAAAAGAAATGATTAAGTATATCGAACCTGATATAATTTTAACTTGGAACCAGTGTTTGAAAAGCTGCAGTCGAATTAGCAGAAGTCGCAATATTTTTGCTTTTCACTGCTTCTGCTGCGAGCGATATCAGAAAGTGAACAATTGCTTCTGCTGCTGCTGCTTCTGCGAATATCAGAAGTCGCAGTCACAGCATAAGTAAAAATCACGCAGCGACGAATATCAAAAATCAGCAGCAGTCGCCGTTTTTCGTTTTTTCGCTTTCTGCTTTGCTGTTGCTTTTGATCGTAGACGTAAGTCGCTGCTGCAGCTACCGACGACTTTCGGAAGTCGTCAGCAGTCGCAGCAGCATAAGTCGGTGCCTTCGACTGTTTGCTGCTTTTGATTTTCGTTGCTATTGCTTTTGATCAGCAGTCGCAGCAGCATAAGTCGGTGCCTTCGACTGTTTGCTGCTTTTGATTTTCGTTGCTATTGCTTTTGATCAACAGTCGCAGCAGCGTAAGTCGGTGCTTTCGACTGTTTGCTATTTCTGATTTTTGCTGCCGAACAGCATAAGGCGACAGACGCATGAGGCGACAAATTCATTCAGTAGCCGCAACTTGTATTTAATAACGAATGACTAAATTTTTTAAAAATTACTTATAGCGTACTTCTTGTCCTTATTTTATTTTTTTTTACTTTCTTTGTATAATGCTTATGAAATAATAAAACTAATCAATTTTAAAAAAATTATAGAAACAAAATAATAATTTATAATTAATAATAATAATAAGTAAAATAATAGTTAAAAATTGATTAGTTTTATTATTTCATAAGCATTATACAAAAAGAAGAAAAAAAATAAAATAAGGACAAGAAACTATAAGTATTTTCAAAAATTTAGTCATTCGTTATTAAATACAAGTTCGAATTTGTGCCAGTCTTATGCTGTCGGCAGCAAAATCAGAAAACAAACAGTCGAACCGACACCGCGCCATCAAAGCAATAGCAACGAAAATCAAAAGCAAACAGTCGAAGGCACCGACTTATGCTGCTGCGACCTGATCAACAGCAATAGCAACGAAAATCAAAAGCAGCAAACAGTCGAAGGCCACGCGAGACTTCCGAAAGTCGTCGGTACTGCAGCAGCGACTACGTCTACGATCAAAAGCAACAGCAAACAAATGAAAACGAAAAGGCGACTGCGCGATTTTGATATTCGTCGCTCGGGATTTTTACTTATGCTTTGACTGCGACTTCTGATTTTTCAGAAGCAAAGCAGAAGCAAAATCATGAAATGAAACTTACGGCAGTTTTCAAACGCTGCTTGGAACCTAACCGAAACAATTATCACACAAAATTGTCAAAAATCAAATAGCAATATAAAAATTAGTGGAAATAAAATTATAAGAATAACCCAGTGTAAACTTGAAATTGGAAACATTATTCTAAGCAAAAATTATTTAAAACCTGAAATAGACCTAACACCATTATATCCACCACTTGAAATAACTAAAATCAAAAATATACAGCATAATGACATTGTTAAACTTATATCACAAAATAATTTTACATTTTACATGATTATAATAATTATAATTTTTATTCTCATTATACTATACTTGTATTCAAAATATGTAACAAAAAACCCAATTACGATGCTATACTTAAAAATAAGAAAACAAAA
The DNA here is from genome assembly GCA_018151435.1 of Zaprionus africanus. Classification (NCBI taxonomy): domain Eukaryota; kingdom Metazoa; phylum Arthropoda; class Insecta; order Diptera; family Drosophilidae; genus Zaprionus; species Zaprionus africanus. The sequence continues at coordinate 62,301 of JAECXB010000293.1, read as the reverse complement.
AAATGAAAATCATACTTCGACCCCAGAAAATTCTACAGTCAATATTAAAACGACACAAAACCCATTGCCCACATTATACCCAGCAGTCTCAGCCTAACCATAGGCTTCCTTTTAAGGGAAGGGAAGTAACGTAAAACTATACAGTATGAACCCCGCACATAAGCATAAACAAAATATTCCTGCACTTAAGATAAGTTAAACAAATGGCCAAAGCCAAGAACAGTTCACAGCATCAAAATATTTCTAAACACAAAATTGTCGCCAGCGCATCGCGCACTCAAATAACCACTTATAAACAAAACGACCACCAGCGCATCGCGCACTCAAATAACCACTTATAAACAAAACGGCCACCAGCGCATCACACACTCAAATAACCACTTATAAACATATGTAAACATAAAATCCAATCCGATTCAGGGTACCAAGCTAAGAAATTGTATTGTACATTTTAGTCTTAAACTGGAGCTCAATAAAACAACAGGCCAAGAAATTGTGTCGCATTTTTTATTTGAATCATCCAGGGTCTACCTCAGTCTATTGACGGGTAGTTTGTTGGACTCACAATTTGTAAAGCAATATTTTACTATATATATATATATATTATATATATATATTATATTATATATATTTATTTATGTATTTCTATATATTAACAAACACATTTTCCTGAACACAGTTTTGTGATGGATATGTTTTGCGATATCTCTCAACGAATTGAAGAATTTTATGTCAAAATTCGATTGCAGTTCCTTATAAATTTTTTGCCACGCTCAGCAGTATCGTTGCCAACAAGCAAACCAGCACAAAAATTAAATGACTCGATATAATCGTCATTTTCTGTCTAGGTTAGTGGAACATGTTTTAGGAAACTGCTGGATACCCCGAATGCATCGAAAAAGTAACTGCTTTTGTAACAGATGAAGTCATAGTCATAGAGCTGCATCGCAAGTCGTTAGTGTTCAAAATACGCCTTTGCTCCAAAATCTTTATTTTCGGCTCCTCTGATTTTAATTGGTTAATCATATTTCTTTTTTCATCAACTGTCACTGTAGGATTGAAAAATGCTAAGGCAGTTACTTCCGGCGATAAATACCACAAATGACTTTTCATTTTGGAAATAATTTTTTCAGACACCGCAATATCAATGTCTCCGTACATAAGGGCATATTTCACAAACTGCAAGTCCAAGATTGGAGCACTAATTGCATTTGTACATTCATACCATACTTTTATGTACAAAAGTATAATAAATAAGCAAATATCTCGCAGTGCAATCATCTCTCGCTTATTCAACTTAAATTGACAGCGAAATATAAATATTTTAAGACACTAAATTGCTTTACCCATAAACCTGGCGTTGGACGTTGAACTGGAACATCGAAAAGTGTAATTTTCTTCAAGAAGCAAGTGACAAATGAAGAAGTTCCTGATAGTCTGCTCTGCTATACGATTTTAGCTGCAGTTGCAAATGACAAAACTGTTTAAGAGAAAGCTCCTGTTCCTGGGTTATAATTTTGCGAATTACAGGATCATCCAATCCAGAGTTGTAAAGCTTTTAGTTTATCTTGGGCCAAGCTGCTGCGAAACGGTTGAACAAAAGTACCTCGGGAGTACTGCTTAGGCATACTTTAACTCAAAAACGCTTTTCAAAATAATCTCATATATGTGATGTTGGCAAGGAAATTGAAGAAGCTTTTTAATAGAAATTTTTGAAGAAAGACAGTCGCTCCTAATTTAGACACCGTATTTGATGAAGTTGTGTCAAAACTCATTGCGCCGATTTTGTTTATAATATTCCACTTGATTAACGCGTCAAGCACAGCCTTTGAAATGTTTTCCCCAGTAGAAGGTTCAATTATCACTTAGAAATTTATATATCCCATTGTAGCTAACCAGAACTGCAATGCGATCTATTTTTTGTGTGCCAACAATATCATCCATTAGTTTACCATCCCAATGAACGACCATTGAACGTGCATTACTGACCTAAAACAAAGGAATATGTAAAAAACATATATATGTCGATTTAATGATTTTCTCACTTCCTCGCCAAAATCTGAAATTATGCTTGTAAGAGCAAGCTCTCGGTACTTTCTTCTTGCGTTTCGTACTGAATTTCTATTTAAAATGAGACTATTTAGGTTACTCCGAATGCTTCAGCGTTTGCCGTCAAAATATGAACAGATTTTCTATCGGATACCTTGGCATCATCAAGAGCAATCCTTACTTCCTCGAGTAACTGGCTCCGTAGTGTCAGTGTTAATATCATTATCATATTCGTCATCTTCATTTATACTAGTATCGGATTTCCATCACATTCAGAATATTTAACATCTAAAAATGGATACATCACATATGTTTATGTAAATACTACTAGTATTCTATTTTCTTACCATAAATCGGTTTCGATATTTGCGAATATGTGCGTTTGAGTGACTCCAATTTTTCCTTTCGCCTGATGGTGCGCTGTTCTCGTTGATATAACTTAACGCCAACACCAATCATGCAACCCGGGCGACTTTTTTCTCTTTGATTAGAAATTGCTTATCGTCTTCAATACGCATTATATTTAGAGCATCAGCATGAGCAATGCCAAATAGATCATCTATGGTTTCTGAAAACTCGTTGCGTTTCGTGTTTTTTTCATTTTTACGAGCAGCATTCCACTTTTCGTAAAGTTTTAATAGTTTGTCGCTACATTTGTGAAATTCGCGCAATGGTATGCGCGCTCACTGTTAATTTTGAACTTTCCTTTGAGCTTAGTTTTACGATTCGCATATTATAAAAAAACAACTGCAGAACTTGCCGATTGGAAGGTAATTTTGCACCCAGAATTTGATGTGCGATGCGTCCAACCATATATACCGAGTCAGTCACATTGCGTGTCACTGGTTTTGTGTATAGAGTGATTGACATTTTGTTGTTAGGCACTTTTCAGCAATAAATTACAACCAACAAAGTAACACGGACAAAATAACGGCGATTTTGAAATGACTCCAAAGTTGCATTTTGATACTTTGCATATCGATATATCGCAAGATAGCACGCGGCTATGTTTATAAGCGATAGTAAATATATGTAATCGTGGACTCCAGCATAAGTAAGTAAATGAAAGTTTTTAATAAATATTGTTCTGATTTTTCTTAATTATATAATGCAATTACTACCTAAAATGATCAAAAAGTTCTCGGAATTTATTCAGAAAATTAAAAATACAAGATTATACATCAAAATCGATATTGTCGCCTTCAAAGTACTCCCCATCGACTGCAACGCACTTATGCCAGCGCTTGATCAAATCCTTGAAACATTTTTCATATTCAATTTGCGGAATGGCCATCAAAGCCATCTTCGATTTTTCCATGATTTCATCCCGGGTGCTGAAACGTGTTCCACGGAGCGGTTTCTTGAGCCGACCGACTAGGAAAAAGTCGCAGGGAGCCAAGTCAGGAGAATTCGGTGGTTGTTGAATGGTATTCGTTCCGTTTTTAGCCAAATGTTCACGGATAATGATGGCATTGTGCGACGGTGCGTTATCGTGGTCCCGATTCCGGGATCTTTTTGATCAAGGTGGTATGGCGTCACTTTTACAAATGTCACACTATCAAGCTGAAAATTTTATAGAATGTCAATGAGGGTTGTGCAAACCTAAAAACAAAAGAGAACTAAAATCGGGTGACTGAAAGCGCCACACGGTGGTGATTCCGGGAACTTTTTGATCAAGGTGGTACAAAAAATGATTTTTTTACTTATATATAAACAAAAACAAAATGTTATAGTCATAAACCATTTTTAAAAAAGTTAGACGAAAAAAAGCTTACGTATGAGTCATTTTTCCATATAAACCAAATTTTCCAACTTTTGGGCGATTTGGCGGCTATTAAACATTATCCGATCGGCCCCAAATTTTTTACAGGTTGTTTTGGGCCCACCACGAATCAACCACATCCACATCAACCATATCCACGCTTGACTTAAAGAGCGGGTATTGGCAAATACCTATGGCCCGGAGCAGCAGAGAATACACCGCGTTCACAGTACGGGGCAGCGGCACTTTTCCTTGGAAGGTGATGCCATTTGGGCTGCACTCGGCCGCGGCTACATTTACTATTACTTTGCCACCCTGGTACAACCCATGTCAACGTTGTTGAAGAAGGGCCGCAAATGGGTGTGGAGCGAGGAGCAGCTGCGAGCGTTCGAGGCATTGAAGACGAGTCTCACGCAAGCGCCAATCCTAGCCTGCCCAGACTTCGCCGAGCGCTTCACACTCCAGACGGATGCGAGTGACATTGGACTTGGAGCGGTGCTCACACAACAGATCCAGGGAACCGAACGAGTCATCGCATACTCAGGTCGACTCCTCTCAGTAGCCGAAAGCCGCTATTCGACTACGGAGAAGGAGTGCCTGGCCATTGTGTGGGCGATAAGGAAGCTGCGATGCTACCTTGAGGACTACGAGTTCGATGTAATCACGGATTAAATAGCATTGAAGTGGCTAAATAGCATCGAGAGCCCGACGTGAGGGATTGCGCGCTGGGCGTTAGAGCTTCAGCAGTACCCGTTGAACGTGCACTACCGCCGAGGAGACCAGAACATAGTGGCCGACGCTTTGCCCACACAGCCCTTGGAGACCTTACAACAGGTCACCCAGGAGAGCCCGCCCTATGCGTAAATAACTCGGATGCTGGCGCTTATCAAGAGGGAACTCGAGAAATACCCGGAATATCTGAGGGAGAACGACCAACTATGCCGACGAGGAGGATTTAGACCAGACGACGAGGACTACACACCTTGGAAATTGTGCGTGCCGAAGCCACAACGCCAACGTGTGCTCGATGAATGTCATGACCAGCCCACAGCCAGACACCAGGGAGTGCGGAAAACTCTCAATCGGATTCGTCAGCGGTATTTCTGGCCGGGTCTCTTCCGGGACGTAGCACGTTACGTGCAGAAGTGCGAGACCTAAAAATTTAAAGTCAGCCAACTCAAGCCTCCTGGACAGATGCACAGGCGACAAGTACACGCCCCATTCGACGTACTCTGTGCGGACTTCATTGGACCACTCCCGCGCTCCACCCACGGGAATACCATGTTACTGGTATTCTTCGATGCTTTTTCAAAGTGGGTAGAGTTGGCCGCACACCTGATGCGCTCGTTCCGCGGCCAGGCTTGGAGTCTGCGACAATGGAACACAGTTCACGAGCCGGGTCTTCGCCGCATTCTGTGAACACCTAGGCAAGTCTCTGCAACACACCCCGCCGTACACCCCACAGCAGAACCCCACGGAGAGGGTAAACCAGACTGTGAAGACAATGGTGGCACAGTATATGGACGACCAGCAGCGGAAATGGGACGAGCACCTCCCAGAGATAAGCCTGGCGAACAATACGAGCGCCTCGGGATTAACCCAGCGTATCTGATACAAGGACGCGAGCCTCGTTTGCCGGGAGCCTTGTACGAAGAGGTGACTCCGGTTATTCGAGTGGAATCAAGAACGTCAGAGGAGAAGGAACGACAACTGCAGGACGTATTCAAGTGTGGTATGCGTACATATCGAGAGTACACTGTACTCAGAATATTTGCATAATTCAGTCTTATAACTACATACGCAATTGGCAGTGCTAGCATAAACAATAATGTTCAAATGGAAGTGTTATATGATCACCAATTTTAAATTGTGTCAATAAATCAAATCTATATTGGCGGATCCTTTCCTTTTACATGGCGACCGTGACAGTCGTCCAACGACGGACAAACTGACGAAACCACACCAATAAATGCATACCGGAGGTAAACTGGACTGGAATGCTGAAAAAGATAGCAAGAAAATGCCACTTCACAATTGCCAAACTGAGAACAAAGCTGAGTGAGTAGAGTTGTATTGAGATATGGGAAAGCACCGTGGCGGTCTAAAAACCAAGCTTAACAAACGTATAGCCCACGTAAGATGGCTAATATACGGTCAGCAAACGCCACCGGTTTGGTCGAAAGCCTTAAAGCTACATGCAGAGCTAGACCACTTGCTGCAATATCAGCAAGAATAAAAGATCCAAAAACTCGAGAAAACTCACTCAGAAAATACTAAAAATATAACAATAATTAGTGAAGTTCCAAAACCAATAGCATATCCAGCACCAGCACCGGCATTAACGAAGCCTAAAAAGACCTGCCCACTGTACTGCGGAGGAGTCTGGAGTCCTCACTGCCTGGGGACTTGTGAGCAGCAACATCTTCAGCAGCCCAGAAATAGACAGCAGCGAGGGAGTGTCAGCGTGCCACCCCCCGGCGACGCCCAGCAGATGAACATCAGCAGCAGTAAATTAACCAGAATTATAAAATATATATAAGAAAAAATTGTAAGACACATTGTAAAATGGAGCATATAGTACTATGCCCTGTTAACCCAATAAGGCCTGTGAAGCCATAGCTAGAATCAGGCAGGCAATGATGTAAAACAAAATTTTGAGATAAACAGAATAAGCAAAACTGAAAACATATATAAAAATAGAGAAGATTTTTTACAAAACTATAAAATTAGTATACCCAAAATGGGTTTGATGGACACTAAAACTGTTGACTCCACAGCAAATGTTATAAATAAAGTGAAAGTTCAAAATGCAGAATTGTTCTGGATAACCATAATACTAATTTTAATTGCTTTAATTTTGGTATCCAATGCATTAATAAAAATATACAAAGTACATAACAAGTGTCTCAGAAAACAATACTGTAGCAATGGTAACGGTTTAGATAATATTTATGGAATATGTGAGAGAACTCAATTATATATGAAAATATAAAAAATTAAAAAAAAAATTAAAAATATATAAACGTAATATTGACTTTATCTAGATAAGAATACAGAAATATATAGCAATAGCCAACCATGAGTGTAGCTCAAACACAGCACAGTATAGATAAAGTTTATGAATATGACCCCAATTTTAAGAATAAAGCATTGAACATTATAAGTAATATTCAAATGTCTATATATGATTTCGAAAACCTAGTAGAAACTAGTACCACAGTATGGACTGGGAAAAGCCTATTGATCAGATAAAAGAATCAAAAGACAATTTCAAAAAATCTTATAAATGCTTAACGCAAAACAGACCAATACAAGCTGTAACGATAAATAAAAATGCCCAAACATTGGTAAATAGTTACAATAAAGTCAGAGAACTGATACAACAGAATAGAAAGAATTTAGACAGTAAACAGTGTGCTAAAGTTTCGGAACTACTTGTGGCATTAAGGGAAAAATTAATATTAATAAAAAATAAATTCAGCCTCCAGATTATTATCATTAACAATAAATGTTAACGCAGAAAGCACTGACTCAGACGAAGAAAATACAACTGTAGTCGAAGAAGACATTAAAGAGGAAGATCTTCACGGTCTAACTATACCAGCAACACTAGTGCTGAAGGAAGAAAATACTTCAAATAACGCAGCTGACTTAGAAAATACCGTAACACTGGCAGAACAAGCCGCAGCCATTAGGTCTTACATCAAGGAAGTCGCTTGCGCTATACCAGAATTTGATGGACAAAAGATCCATTTACAACATTTCATTTAGGCAATCAAATTGGTAGACTTAGCTAAGGGACCATATGAGGACATTGCAGTTGAGGTCATTAAGTCAAAAATAGTTGACACAATTTTGAACTGAGTTGACGATGAAACGACAATTCCAGCAATTATAAACAACTTGCAGAAAGTAGTTGTCGGTGAGACATCCGGTAACGTCAAAGCAAACCTATCAACAGTTCACCAAAGAGGTAAAACTGCAACGCAATTTACCGCTGAAGTTGAAAGACTGAGAGAGCTATTAGAAGCTATTAGGGTATACCCCTAGAACATGCCATTAGTCTAAGTACTAAAGAGGCAATTGACCCCATGATAATCGTGCTGAGCACGAAAGTATCAAAACAGTACTGGAAGCAGGGACTAGCACCACTATGGATGCAGCGATAAGCGCATACATAAGAACGAGTGCAAGAGTTACCGGTGACATCAATAAAGTGATGTACTTTAGAGGTAACAGATCTAACAAAGGTCAAGGTCATTGAGGAATTGGTCGCGGCAGAGGCAAGGGCCATTACAATAACCGTTATAATAAGAATAATTACAATTACGGCAATAATGGCAACCAAAATAATAGTAACAATTATAGAGGCCGTGGCAACTTAAATAGAGGAAGCCGAAACGATCGAAATCTAAATAATAATGATAATGCTAGTGTGAGAGTAACCCAAAATAATTCGGGAAACTCGCAACAACCCTCAGATACACAGCAATAAATAAAGCTCATGTACATTCAATCAATCTAAATATAAATATATTCATTGCATTTGACCATGTGGCAACAGGAAAAAGATTAGTTTTCTTAGTTGACACAGGTGCAGATATTTCCATACTTAAAGATGATGCCGACTACTTCAATAGCATACAAGATGACGGTATAATAAATATTCAAGGCATAAGCCAAGAGATTATTAAATCTAAGGGCTTAATCTCAATAGAGCTACAAACAGATAAATACATAATTACTCACAATTTTCATATTGTTAATCATTTTCCATACCATGTGACGGAATAATTGGCACTGATTTTATAAAAAAATTTAATTGCCAATTAGACTTCAAACAAAAGAAGATTGGTTTATAATAAGACCCAATAATTTAAAATTTCCGATTTATGTTCCAATAACATACAACTCCGGCAATAATAGAATGTATCACAAGTTGTCCGAAAAATCAATATACCTTTAATTGAAGATACAAATGTATTGATCCCAAACCAAGAAAGAAACAGATATTTATGTAGCAAATACCATTTTAACATCAAACGATGTTTATGTCCGAATATTAAATACGCATCATAGTATGGAATTAAGTAGGAAATTATTTTTTATTTATTCATTTCTTCCTTTCACTTAATTCTATAGTTTTTTAATTTTAACAATTGTGTAATAATGTGTCAACTTATTTTTGGCGCGTCACTTTCTTAGATATAGCTTCTAACTCGATTGCAGCTGATCTGTCATCGACTTAAGTATCGATTGGCGGAACTTGTTCGCGATGTATCGTGACTGCCACATCTACTCCCCCTCCGATGCTGCTGCTGGTCAACGAACTTAAGTACCTTCCTGGTAGATTGACTTCTCGGCCACTGCGTGTTGTTTGTTTCTCCGGAGGTCGTTGCTGGTTACTTATTGGTTGATCAGTAGCAGGAGAAGATGCTGGAGCTTCTGTAAACGCAGCTTTAATGCGATCGATTGTAACCGTTGTGCGCTTGCCGTTGATGTCGATGATGAAATTCTTATCGTTTCGCTCAAGAACTTTAAATGGGCCGTCGTATGGCGCTTTAAGTGGAGCTTTGACTGTGTCATCCCTTAAGAAAACGTACGAGCAGGTTTTGAGATCCTTTTGAACAAATACCTTATCTGGCATATGATGAGAAGTGTCGATGGGTTTCAGCTGTGCCATTGTCGCTCTTAAATGTCCAATAAATTCGCTTTCGATATATTCCTCCGATGGCTTGACGAAAAATTCTCCATGCAGCCGTAGAGTGGTTCCGTAAACAAGCTCAGCCGGCGTAGCGTTGAGATCTTCTTTTATTGTAGCTCGTAAGCCAAGGAGTACAATAGGAATGCTATCTGCCCAGTTGGAGTTAGTGTGACATTTGATTGCGATCTTTAAAGTCCTGTGCATTCTCTCCACTAAGCCATTTGCTTCAGGGTGATAGGCCGTTGTCCGCAGGTGCTTAGATCCGGTTAATTTTGTGAGTTCCTTAAAAAGCTTTGACTCAAATTGTCGCCCTTGGTAGGTGGTAATGAAGCGTGGCATGCCAAATTGTGGGATCCAGCCACTGAGCAGCGCCTTTGCAACCGTCTCTGCTGTTATATCAGCTATTGGTATTGCCGTCGGCCATCGAGTAAATCGATCTATACAAGTGAGGCAATATTTGAAATTGTCCGATATTGGCAAAGGTCCGATTATATCGACGTTTATATGCTCGAATCGTTTGTCAGGAAGGTTGAATTTCTGCAAAGCGGCCTTGTTGTGCCGTCCGATTTTAGCTCGCTGACAATTGTTGCAGTTGCTAACCCAGCGCGCGATGGCTCTTTTCATGTCCTTCCACACGAAACGTTCGGTGATAAGCCTTACGGTAGCCCGCTTGCCTGGATGCGATAATTTGTGCAGTGAGTTTAAAATTTGCTTACGAAAATCCTGTGTAATATATGGACGGATTCGATTCTGAGCTGTATCGCAGTACAGTGGTGCCTTGGAGCCAGGTAGTTGGATTTGTTTGAGTTGCAAAGCAGAACTATGGAGCTGCTTTTTCAATTCCTCATCCATTTGTTGACTCTCAGCCAGTTTTTCGAAGTCGATTTGATCCTCATTGAAAATAGCTTCCACCCTGGTGAGTACACCGGCCACGATATTATCTTTGCCAGGAATGTGCTGAATATCTGTAGTGTATTCGCTGATGAAGCTAAGTTGGCGTGTTTGCTTAGGCGTGGTCTTTTCTGGATTCTGTTGAAATGCAAAAGTGAGAGGCTTGTGATCAGTAAGTATCGTACAGCTACGGCCTTCAATCATGTGAGCGAAATATTTCACTGCCGGGTAGATTGCTAGTAGCTCCCGATCATATGTGCTTGGCTTCTTTTGTGAATCCGAAATCCTCTTCGAGTAAAAACCCAGGGGCTTGAGACTGCCATTTGTGTATTCGTTTAATGCTGCACCTACACAAAAATTGCTGGCGTCCACATGTAGGACTAGCTTTGCTTTGGTAGATGGATGCGCTAATGCTGTGACTTGAGCCAAATCGTGCTTACACTGCTCAAACATTTGTAAAGCCTCTTCGTTCCATTTAATGGGTATTTTGTCTTTCTTCCGATTGCCTTTTATGAGTCTTTGTAGCACCCCTTGTTTGTATGCAGCGTTTGGTAAGCAACGCCTATAAACGTTGAGCATTGCATAAAAACTTTTGAGCTCATGTGCCAACTTTGGCTTCTGGAAGTCCGTAATTGCTGCAACTCGATCCTTCATTGGAATAATTCCCTCTTTTGAGATTCGGTATCCAAGGAAATTTACTTGCTCTTGACCGAAAATGCATTTTGAAGCATTTATGCGCAGTCCATTTTGTCGCAATCGATTGTAGATGTTCCTCACGTGTTGGAAGTGCTCTTCAGCGTTTTGAGATGCTATACAGATGTCGTCTATTTAAACGATTACATAATCCATATCGCGAAGTATTTGATCCATGAAGCGTTGGAACGTTTGGCTCACGTTGCATAGCCCAAAAGTCTTTACATTGAATTCGTAAAGCCCGAATGGCGTAATGATGGCCGTTTTGTTGCGATGCTCAGGTGCGATTGGGATCTGATGATATGCCCTTTCCAGATCAATTGTTGAAAAAATACATTTTCCGCTCAGTTTGTACGAGAAGTCATGAATATGTGGCAGTGGATAGCTGTCAGGCCTTGCGACATGATTCAGCCGTCTGTAGTCTCCACTAGGGCGCCATTCATTTTTGGTCTTCTTAGCCACCATGTGCAATGGGCTAACCCATTGACTGCTGCTGGGGCTACAAATGCCTTGCTTTAGCATGTAGTCGAATTCTCTTTTGGCGATTGCTAGCTTCTCTGGATTTAATCGACGCGCTTTGCTGACCACTGGTTGATCCTTTGTGAAGATATGGTGCTGAACAGCTGTCTTGGTGTTCCGTGAATTGAAGTTGCATGGTTTCGCCAGATCGCTGTATTCACGCAGAAGTGCTTCGTAGCGGTCATTAGTTGTGGGCGAAACTATGTGCAGCTTTTCTACTTCCACACTGCAGATGGATCCTCTGGCGAAAAGCTTTGTAGAGCTGTCGATGAGGAGCTTACGGCGTAGATCTACCACTAGATTGTATGCATTAAGGAAATCGGCTCCAATAATGGGTTTGGTGACGTCAGCGATGATGAATTGCCAGCTCATGTAAAATGGAAAAATCAGCTCCGGTGTCGACTAAAAAACGGACTTTAGTTGTTTTGTCTGTTACGAATAATCTGCGGCTTTCATTAGCTCCCACTTCGTTGACCGCTGCTGTCGAAGTGGGCTTTAGTTTTTTGCAGCAAGTTTTTGAAATTCGCTGGGCTCTACGCCTTTCTTGGCATTGGCGCCAAACCTGTCGTGGTAGTAACAAAATGGCGAACTAGATTTAGAAATGTTGTTGTTGTTTGTCGAAGTATTGGATTTCATCTGCTTTATTTCCTTGCGCAGCGCGTCAATGTCGGCCAGTAGATCGTTGTTAGCTTCATGTGCCGCCGAAATGGAAGGTTTGGTCTGAGCCTCCATTACTTTATCCGCTGCCAGAGACACTTTGGTTAAGTCGCCGTATATAATAGATGCGATAGCGCGAACGTTGTCTGGAAGTTTTTCCAACCAGAGTGTTTTGATAACCTTCTCGGAGAGATTGTTGTGTGCTAGCTTCCTCGCACGTTTCAACAATTGCGAAGGCTTCTGGTCGCCTAACTGTATTTCATGACTGAGTTTGTTTAGTTTGCGCTCATCAGAATCGGTGTATTCCTTTATCAGGGCATCTTTGATTGCACCATAATTGTTGATCACTGATGCGCATAATGTCATCAATATGTATGAAATGCTGCGGCTCCAATGATGCAATGACATGATGGTATTTTGTAGCATCCGATGTTATGCCAGCAAGTGCAAACTGCGATTCCAATTGAATAAAGAATAAGTCCGATTGTTCCTTGCAAAATGCTGGTGGCTTGACACCTACACGGTAAATTTCCGTGTTATCTACGACGTCGCCGCGTTGTTCCTGTGGTGAAGACATATTCACTGCGTTTTATTGCGCGCTTTTGAATTTCACAATTGTTTGACGGAGTGTGCAGTGTGCAAATGTGTGCGTGATTGCATCAGCCAATTTTAGCAATTGATCTTCAAAAAAATTACGCTTATGTTCTTGCGTCGGGGTCACCAATATGAAATTAAGTAGGAAATTATATTTTATTTATTCATTTCTTCATTTCACTTAATTCTATAGTTTTTTAATCTTAACAATTGTGAAATAATGTGTCAACTTATTTTTGGCGCGTCGCTTTCTTAGAGATGGTTTCTAACTCGATTGCAGCTGATCTGTCATCGACTTAAGTATCGATTGGCGGAACTTGTTCGCGATGTATCGTGACTGCCACAATAGTGATAAACTAAGTAGTAGATGCTAACAACTTCAGTGGCGTAGCGAGACATTTCGGCGCCCGGGGCACAATGGAGGAAATGCCGCCCCCCTCCCCCTAAATAAAAAGATCTGTATAAAAAAAAGGTTTTGACACGAATCATACGCTATATTCAAATGAAAAAAAAAAACGTTTGTGGAGATGTCGAAGAAACATGTAAATTATGCATAATCTATAACTTTCGTGCATAAAAAAAGACCACGCTTAAAAGTCTATCGATGACGCGACATTGCTCTCGATCGAAAGTATTGCCAGATTCGACAGTCTTTCTTGGTTCATCGTTGATCGGAGATAAGATTTTACCAGTTTGAGCTTACTGAATGAACGTTCACACGATGCTACAGACAACGGCAAAGTAAGAAAGATTTTCAGTGCTGTGACAAGAGTTTTGTATGCTTCCAATCCTAACGAAGAAATGTAGAACAATATACATTTTGCACTAAATCAAATTATCACATGTGTGAGGCGAAGAAATTTTGTTTGAGTTCCGGAAAAGAGCGACGCAGGCGAAAAATTTTTGAAAAAGTAAAATCGCGCACGCGATTGGCCCTAACTATTATCCGTTTACCGTAAATCAATAATTAACATAACAAAAAAAAACAAACATGAGCCCGGATTTGCCGCCCCTTCGATTTTGCGCCCGGGGCGGCTGCCCCCTTCGCCCCCCCCTCACTACGCCACTGAACAACTTTAAATACGAGCCATTTTCAAACTATGATGTTGTCCAACAAAATAAAGAGACAAGAGAACAAACTTTTATATCTCTATTGTCGAAAAATTTCCCATCACAATTCATAACCCAGCTGAAAAAGCTTTGTAGTAGATACACAGATATATGTGGTCTGACAACAGAACCAATATCGGCAAATAATTTAAACAAACAAAGATTGAGATTGAATGATGATGAGCCAGTATATATTAAAAGTTATAGAAATCCTCATAGTTAAAAAGACGAAATTCAAGAACAAGTACAAAAATTGATCAATGATAAAATAGTCTAACCATCAGTATCGGAATACAATAGTCCATTACTATTAGTACCGAAAAAATCCCTTCCAGACTCAGATAAAAAGAAATGGCGATTAGTAATTGACTATCGTCAAATCAATAAAAAACTGTTGCCTGATAAATTTCCATTCCCTAGAATTGATGACATTTGGGATCAACTAAATCGAGCCAAATATTTTCCTTGCCTTGAATTGATGTCAGGGTTTCACCAAATTGAACTTGAGAAGAGTTCAAGAGATATAACTTCATTTTCAACAATTAATGGTTTATATCGTTTTACGCGATTACCATTCCAATCCCTGTGCTCCTTGCTAATTTTAAACTCGCCTTAACATTTTGTTCTACTAATGCAGGTTTTGTTTTTTTTTTAACAGCCGATGCATATCCAATGATACCGAGCGCTCTTCGGGAGGTCCGCTCCTTAACAGTATTGTTTATGCCCAAGGAAGCTTCCTTTGGTGTTAGGAGCCCATATTTCCACATCTGGGATAACATTTGTCAAGCATCCGACTCCGTTAATCATTTTCTGCGACATTTCAGTTGCGATATGCATGTCACATTCCGTCGTTTTTGGGCTTAAATCACTGCCGATTGGCCTATACCGGGCTTTTTAGAAATGCCTGATGAGGAGCACCCCTTCTCGGCCAGAAACACAAAATTATTATCCAGTTTGATGCTAATTTTTTGCATTTATATGGGAAAAATTAACAACTTTTTAAATATAACTGGATACTTACAAAGTTGTTGTTGTAATCGCAGATACAACAATTTAAATTGATCTTCCAACAACAAGAATGCAAAAAAGACGCATTTGAAGCAGAGCTCTGCTGATAAGAGAAGTGCGTGAGCAAAAATAGTTGTAATCATGATACGTGCAAAAGTGAGTGAATGCGAGTTTTTTTTGTTTTTATTTTATAACTTTTTACTGAGTGCATTTTTTTTCTACTATTTGTTAAGAATAAAATAGTTAAACAAAAACAAAAAAAATTATTGGATTACCTGCTTTAGTTTTGTTTTTATGGATGATGAAAGTCGAGAGTAATGAACATGCACTCACTTTTGCTCGCCACTGTAAATGCACGGGTAGAGGCAGGGCCACCGAGAGGGGGGTGATGGGTGGGTTTCCCCCGGGCCCGCAGTTTTCAGAAGGGCCCGCGATTTTCCGAAAAACCTTCACTGACCACTAACCTTTTTATTTTCAATGACTAATCCTGGCTTAATATTAACTCGTATGAGACTTGAACTAGAGGAATTTACAGTAGAGTATCTGAGAGGTAAAGAAAACTATGTTGCTGATGCTTTATCAAGAATAACCATCAAAAAATTAAAAAAATATAACCGGAAATATTATGAAAAACAATACAAGATTACAAAAGTAAACAAAAATCCTGCGCAGGAGAAAGAAACAAATTTCAATTGCATACGCAATCGATAAAAAAATCTTCAATGGTCAACGTATACCAAGTCATCAATAATGACGAGGTACGTAAAGTAGTGACCTTGCAAGTAAAAAATATCATATGTTTCTTTTAACATGGAAAAAAGATTACTGGAAGATATGATGTCAATACAAATATACAAATGGAGTTCTTGATTAAGATCAATTTTTTCAAAGGCTTGAAATGCAGGCCGGTATATATCAAATCAGTCATCTTAAAATGGCACCGTGAGAAAATATCTTTGAATACGTTTCAATAGATAAAAAGGGCAATAATATATTAACAAAATTAAGAGTGTATATATGAATATGCAGTCACTCTCATTTGTGACTTAACTAAATATTTAGTTGCAATTCCCATAATTTTCCAATCTTTTATTCTTACTTACGGTCCAATGAAGACGTTCATTACGAACATGGGTACAGAGTATAAGAATTCAATCATTACAGATCTTTGCAAATATCTAAAAATTAAAAATATATTATTCTACCGCTCACCACCATCAAACAGTAGGTGCAGTCGAAAGAAGTCATAGAACTTTAAATGAATACATACGATCTTACATATCGGTTAATAAAACTGATTGGGACGGAAGGCTTCATTATTTCGTCTTTTGTTTTAATACAACCCCTTCTATGGTACATAATTATTGTCCATATGAACTTGTTTTTGGTAGAACAAATAATTTACCCAGAAATTTCACTTACATAACTAGTATAGAACCAATATACAATATAGATGATTATGCTAAGGAAAGCAAATATAGATTAGAAATAGCATATAAGAGAGCTAGAACTATGCTTGAAGAGCATAGAAGAAAAAACAAAGCAAATTATGATTTACAAACAAAAAATATAGAAATAACAGTAGGAGATAAAGTCTTATTAAAAAATGAAGTAGGTCCTATAAGGTAGAAAAGATAGAAGAAAGAGATAAAATAACAATATCAAACAATAAAAAAAAAACAAATAGTACATAAAGATCGATTAAAAATTTTTTATTCATAATTGACGTCATGATTTAATACAAAAATCATTATACTAATGGAAAAATAAAAATTAAGATGTTAAAACAAGAAAAAAAACATAAAAAAAAAGAGAATATTATAAAAAAATAATAATAGAATAAAATAACTACACTATGTTACGTTATTTTTCAAAAGGAGGGAGATGTGGTATGCGTACATATCGAGAGTACACTGTACTCAGAATATTTGCATAATTCAGTCATATAACTACATACGCAATTGGCAATGCTAGCATAAACCATAATGTTCAAGTGAAAGTGTTATATGATCAACCACACACTGCAAAAGTGCATGGTCAGTATTCCCACGCTAACCAAATGCCGCTATGTACATAATGTGCGCACATAACAATCTCTCTCAACTCCTTTACATAAGTAAAAGAGAGTGCAGCTGCTTCTCTGCCGGCCTCACCAGGCAGCTAAGGCGCTCTTCATAGCCTAAGCAGAATATCGTGTTAGCTTTAAGAAGCAGTTGAAGCTTACGACGAAAAGAGATCAATCAATGTCAATAAATCAAATCTACATTGGCGGATCCTTTCCTTTTACACAAGACCGTCGCCGAGAATTCACAGCAAGCCAGCGCGGATCAAGGAAAGCATTACAACTTACGCCGCCGCTCACATATTATTACTTTATTTTTTAAATAAAAATAAGGCAAAGACAACGAAAAGGGCACGCAGCATACGCAAACCCTCCAGCATTCGGCGCCGAGCATAACACGCACACAAGACTCGAGCAAAATAGCACGCACACAAGTTACGGTGCCTGGGTACCCAGAGCTCGTGCATAGACTGCAGCTGCACACAGGCAACGGGATCGCGACAATTTTTGAAGCGACGGCGCCAGGTAGGCAGCGGCGCTAGGCGAGCAGCAGAGCCGTGCAAGCAGCGAAGTGCGAGCAGAGCGACGGCAGCAAGGCACGATCGACTGAAGGCAGCGGCGCTCTGCAAGCGGCGGCGACAAATGTAGCGGCGATAATTTAAGCCGGCAGCGAGCAGCAGAAGAAATCGGGCGTGAAAGCTCTAAATTAAATCAAAGTGCCAAAGTAAAACATAATAGTTCAAGTGCAAGTCCAGTGCTAGCAAGGACCAAGGACCCCTCCCCCCCCTCTCTTAAATAAAATGGATCCTGTCGCAGGACGAGGCAGGTGAGTAGTGGGAAGGACATTGAAAGCGCAGTTATGCGCTACGTATGGTGCGAAGTAGGCAGGAAGGCAGGGACAATAGAGAGAAAAATAAAACCATGTGTACAGATTAAGGAAATAAAAACCAAACCCGCAGTGATTTTGAAAGAAAACCCAGTGATTTAAATTCTTCCCTAGAATATCAGTGAATGTGTCGTGTACGTGAGTGCCCGTGTGTGTGTATTCCCAAAGTCGTGCTTTCTTGTATGCCGGTGCTCCGCTGTCCAGTGAGCGACTCTGAGCATACACACTCACAGTCCGTGTCGTGAGTGAATGCTAGTTGGCAAGTGGGTGCGTGAGCGTGTGCTTTAACAGGTTGCGGTGGTGGAATACACCATTGAGCGACTTGTGGGAGCATAGGCGCAAGTACCTGCGGTCACAAGCGTTCTGCACGGCCAACGGCCGATTGTGGGTAGTGCCGTGAGTGAAACGCTAGTTGGCAAGCGGGTGCGTGAGAGTGTGCTCTAACGGGTTGCGATGGTGGAATACACTATTGAGCGACTTGTGGGAGTATAGGCGCAAGTACCTGCGATACCGGGCGTTCTGCACGGCCAACGATCGACCGTGAGAGGCGTCTTGAGAGGACGATAGCTGGGGAGCAGGGTGCGTGAGCATGCACAAGTTGCGGTGGGGTGGAATACGCCACAGAGCGACTTGTGGGAGTGCTAGCGAAAGCGCCTGCGGCCGCGGACGTTCCTCGCGATAAGCCGCCGACCAGGCATGCGTGACACGCGACACATGCACGTGAGTCCCGAGAAAACAACGTGATGGTTGGATCCACTAATACGTGGCCAGCGAGCATATGTTAATGATATCTCAGCAGGGCATGACCTGTTAGTAGCCCCTCTTGTTAAAGTCTTAGTAGTCATAGTAATTATAAATTTTCTGTAAAGACCCTAGCAAGACTGGATATGTACCCCAGCCTGAGAAAACGTCCTTACAGCACAGACCCAATCGCATGAGCGCACACTTGAGCGATGTTGAAATTTAATCTAGTAATGTATTGAAGCAAGTGTATTTCATTGTCTTCTTCATTTAACTTTTTGTATATGTTATTTCCCCTGAAAATTTTCTTGTTTTAAGTTGTTTAGTGCTGTTTCAAATTTCTCTGTGTTTTCTAAAAAATCTTTTGTATCAATCTTATGTAATAAACGTTTATATGATTGTATTGTTTTTGCATTTCCAAGGTTCGTTTTAACGATTCTGTTGTGTTCCTCCAGCTGTTATACTTTGATGAACTGTGTTGTATCACAACACATCTGGAAAGTATAACTATAATTACTATTGTGTTTTTTTCTTAAATTTCGATTTATGCATCTTTTGATTTTTGTGATATACAAAAGTTGAGCCTCTGTCTTGCTTAACCTGGTGCTTAGAGAATCGATGCCTTGGCTTGTTTCTCCTATTTACCTTTCTGAAAACTGTTTTACCCTCCGCGAGGACCTCAGGTGGGTTGCTTTTTTCGTTTTTGCTTTTCTATCTTTTATTCTATTGTCCATGTTTTCTTTAATGTCTGGGTAGATAATATTACGGAACTCGTTAAGTTTTTGAAGATCGTGTTCGTTATTAGGGGTGACATCCCGGGCTAGTAAGTGGGGTCTTTCGCGGAAAATTACAAAAGGTGTATATTTAATTGTTGAATGGATTGCATTGTTGTATGTAGTCAATGTTTCAAAAAAATATCTTGGTGGTCGCATGAGAGTTTCTCTGTTTTTCTTTTGTTAAAAATTATTCTATAAATTTCGGTAAGAGACAAGTGGAATCTTTCCACTTGGGAATTGCTGGAAGATTGTTGGAATGAAGTAAAATGCATTTCTATATTATATTGTGCGCAGAAGCCTTTAAAAAGTTTAATTGTAAATTCAACCCCTAGATCACAAATGAGTTTTTTTTTTGGAATTCAGAATGTAAAATGAAAATTTCTTATGGACTTCTCTATGCTTAAGCTATCTCTGGCTGGAATCGTGTAACCGGAAGCAAATTTCGAAAATTTGTCAATGATAGTCATAATTGTATTTCCGTTAACAGTATAAATGTCTGTGTGTTTAATCTGCAAAGGGCATGACGGGTTTTCTGATTAGAAATTCTGTGGTTGAGTGTTTGACAAATGTCACAGTCATTTATTATATGAAAAGTTTTGGTTTTCAATAGTGGGAAGTAAATAGATAATTTAAAATAAGCTACTGTTTCGACTATTTCCCTGTGGTTATTTGGCACAGATACTGCCGTATTTTTAACTCTTGTTCGTTTGGGTCGGTTATATCTTCTAGTAGGGCTTTCGTTTTCGCTAAATTCGTTAAGCGGTTTATTGGAAATAGGAATTGAACTTGAAATATTACTGTTTGTAGAGAAAATTACGTGGTTAGTATTAACGTCGTCAGTTACGCGGCTAAGAGCGTCTGCTACCACGTTTTGAGACTCCTTCTTGTTAATTATCTCGTAATCGTATACAAGTAACTGCAACTTCCATCGAACTAGTTTGGAGTTAGGTGCTTTGAAGATCATAAGCCAGGTTAATGGCCTATGATCTATAACGATTTTAAATTTCTGTCCGTACATATGTGGTCGAAAGTGTTTTGTAGCCCAAATTATGGCGAAAATTTCTTTAATACGGTTGAGTAATTAATTTCCGTGTCTGATAGCAGTCTGTTTGCAAAGGACACAGGTTTGCCGTGGTTAAGATTGCTTTGAGTCAAGACTGCCCAATGGCGAAATTACTAGCGTCCTTAGTCAGTATGAAAGGCATTGTAAAGTCAGGATATTGAAGAATCGGGTCGTTGCATAGTAATGTTTTGCAAGTTACAAATGTATGGCCTTGCCTTTTAATTGTTGTGTCTAGGGTTTAGTTATTGCTACAAAATCTTCTATAAATTTCCTATAATAACCGAGCAGGCCAAGAAAAGCCTTGATTTGTTTTCAATAGGAAATGATTTGATAGCAATTAGCTTTTTTGAGTTTGGTTTTATACCAGACTCGGTTACTACGTTACCTAAATATTTCCTAAAAAATGAAGATTTTTCACGTCTGCTAAAATGTTGTCCATCACTTTTTGGAAGGTGGCTGGCGCGTGGGAGAGCCCGAAAAGCATTCTTACTAAATGGAAATGACCACCAATTGCCGAAAAAACTGTTTTATTAATATCTCTTGGATCTATCTCTATGACCACAAATTGTTCCATAGAGAAATAAAGCTTGTAATGCAAGCAGGTACTTTCAACACAGTGAACGACGCTATCTCAAAGTTCGTTGGTAGCTGACGATAGAATAGAAACGCGAGGAGAAATTAACAGAGAGAACAGAGAAGTGTAGCAGCCTTTCCAAGGCGTCACTGTCAAGGTCACCTTGCATAAGGTTGTTAACAAATAAGACCCCTAGCATGGTTCTGCGGTTAGTTAGGGAAGGCAGATTTAGTAGCAGAAGTCTACTATTATAGGAAGGCAGTCTCAAAAGTTCTCTCCCAGTTAAGGCCGGGTAAGGCAAAAAGTACAGATTCGATGCGTTCCTTATGAATAGTGTACTGGGGACACCATACGTATGAACCGTATTCAAGAATGGGACGAACAAGTGAAACGTAAAGGGTCTTTGTAATTTAAGGATCGTCGAATTCCTTAGACCATCTCTTGATAAAGCCTAGGACACCCATGGCTTTATTGACCATATTAGTAATATGACTTGAAAACTTTCCAAGGCACAACCACAAAGAGTATAAGAAGCAAACTTCGGACTGGCTCGAGAGAATGTCATTTAGAGCTGTTCAGGTTTAAAAAATTGGCACAACACCAAGAATTAAAACTATTTAGGTCGGTTTGTAAGTTTGAGTGACAGTGGTCGTCTTTAAATTGGTAGCAAAGATCTACATCATCCGCTTACATAAGAGTACGCGAGTTACATATAACCAAGGGAAGGTCATTGATGAAAAGCGTAAAAAGTAGGGGACCAAGATGACTCCCTTGAGGAACACCAGAGTGGTATGAATTGGGTTTGAAAGGGTGGATTTAAAGAGGACTCGTTGAGTTCTGTCAGCCAGATAGCTTACAGTCCAACTAAGTAGTTTTGGTGAAAAGCCTAGAAAGTCAAGCTTATGAGCCAGAAGGGAGTGATTTACTGAGTCAAAAGCTGTACTGAAATCAGTATTAATAACATCAGTTTGAAGATTTTCCTGAAATCCTTTTACCACGAAGGATGTCAGCTCAAGCAAGTTTGTCTTAGTAGAACGACTTTTAATGAATCCGTGTTGAAAAGGTGAGTTAACGGATCTACAGAAATGTTACAAGTGAGGAGTTATAACATTCTCGAAAAGTTTGGGTATAGCCGACAATTTAGAGATACCTCTATAATTGCTTGCATCAGACTTGCTGCCCTTTTTAAGCAAGGGAATAATAAAAGATTCCTTCCAAATGGAAGGGAAGACTGAAGTTTCTAAAGACAGCAAAAATAGTTTGAGCAAGGCTTTACTTAGGGAGATAGAACAGAATCGAAGTATACAAGCAGGAACACCGTCAGGGCCTGGTGAGAAGACTGGCTTTACTAAAGAAAGATCTTTTACCAATGAGCTTTCGTTTAAAAAGGGAGAGAAGATACCATTTGAACTTGGAATGTTGTATGGATAAAAGTGAGTTCTTTGTGTAGAGGGAGAGAAAAAACTTTGCAAACATATCGGCCATGGCTTGGTCGTTATCTGCACTAGCATTTTCAAACGTTAATTTAGTTGGGAATGCGGTAAAGTTACGCTTCGTGTTTCCAAAACTATAAAACTGTTTGGGGTTCTGAATAAACTGTGCCTTACAACGAGTTAAATAGTTCTTATAAAATTTCGCGTTCAAGACAGTAAATTCTGACCGCGCGCTAAGGTAGCGGCAAGGGCGGAAGATGAGCTATTAGTTTAATATTTTTTAAATAAGCTTGACTTTAAATTTTGTAACCGTGACAACTCTCTTGTAAATCATGGCGGCTTACTCGAGGAAGTTGGATAAAAACACGGAACACAAATATCTAAAAAGTAGTTAATTGTGTTATAAAAAATATTGGTAAAATATCAGTAGACGAATACAATTCTGACCAATCAAATAGGGAAACCATCCGATTTAATCAGTTAAAATCTGCTTTTCTAAAGCAGCGTACAGGATTTCACAGTTTTTCATGTTTATCCATACATGCACCAAAATCAAAAGTAACTTCAAGAGTGGGATGGTAAGAATCTTCAGGAAGAGAAAGTGGTTGTGTCTTCTTTAGACTCACTCTATATGGATCCGAGACAAAGCATAAGTCTCACGATCTGTTACTACTGTTTAAGACATGATTGACCTGTGACAATGACATGTCAAACAGGCCGTCAAAAAGGTCGTGTTGCCGTGAGGGCAGTAGAGAGTTTGAATCAGCACTTGTTGTCCAATTACAATCAGGAATATTGAAGTTACCCAGGACTGAAAAGTGATCTCTGTCTGATAACAGATTAAATATGGTCTGAATTGCAGACAAATGTTGCAAATAGACTGATAATTCCGACGACGGCGGAATATAAGAACAGGTTATATAATGAACCAGTCGAACGCTACAGTCAAGTGCTGACTGTAGAAGGCCATAGATTATCATGGTATATCGTGTATAATTTATTTTCGTTTGTTTGAGTTATTATTAAGGATTTAAAAATATAAATTTTATAATCTTATTATTTAATTCGAACGACATGCACAAATTCAATTGACAGACAAAAGAAGAAGAACACATAAACAATGCAAAGACGAATAGACAAGAAGTTTAAGCATTAGATAGAGCGAGGGGGCAATAAGTCGGTGTATTCATTTTTCGGTAATGCCAAACAGGAGTGGCTGCAGCGGAAGTTATACAGTAGCTTAGCGGAGTGTGTGCCGGATTCGAAAACCACTGATGTTGATAGTGTTTCGGGTTCGATTGCTGCCGCGATCAATGTGTGACGTACTTCCTTTTTTTTCTTTTTTTTCTATTAAATAATTTAAAATCTTAACAAACAATAATTTTATAATTTCGTTTACAATAATTGTCTTAACTATTGCATAAAAATAAGCGTGGCTTACGACCATCATCTGTTTAATAACATTTTAGCTGACTCAAGGTCAATATCGGTTCGATTTCTGCATCATTCCAAAAAAATTGGCATAATAATTACGAAAGTTTTTGAAAATTTTTTAAGGTTGGGTTAATATTTGGACGTGATAGGCACGTTTTGACTTCAGATTCGGATTCGGAAGGTCAAAAAACATATAAAACCAGTCGAACGCTACAGTCAGGTGCTGACTGTAGAAGGCCATGGATTATTATTCCGTTATTTATAATAAATATTCTTTTTTATTTGGAAAATTTTAAAAATATAAATTTTATATTCTTATTACGAGTATTTAATTCATTTGACAGACAAAAGAAGAACACATAAACAATGCAAAAGCGAATAGACAAGAGGTATAAGCATTAGATAGAGCGAGAGGGCAAAAATTTGATGTGAAGTTGTACAGTAGCTTAGTGGAGTGTGTGCCGGATTCGAAGACCAATGAATATTGACAGTGCTCGGGTTCGATTCGTGCCGAGATCAATGTGTGACGAGTTTCCTTTTTAGGCCATGGATTTTAAAAAAATTCATGGTCTACTGTGTTTGTCGGAACGCAAATGTGCGTAACAGGCAGAAGGAGGCATCTCCGACCCCATAAACTATATATATTCTGAATCAGTATCAACAGCCGAGTCGATTGAGCCATGTCTGTCTGTCCGTCTGTCCGTCTGTCTGTCTGTATGAACACCTGGATCTCAGAAACTATAAGAGCTAGAGTCTTCAAATTTTGTGACAACATACGTTTATATTCAGGTGTCTCAAAGTTTTTTTGAAATTTGGCCACGCCTCTCCCCGCCTCTGTAAATCAGTAATAACAGTTTAATATAGACAATATACACACCACAACAAAAGTTGTACATCTCACATGAAAAATACCTTTCCACGGGTGTTTCCTGAAAATTTCATTTCAATCGGACTAAAAATAAGTGAGATATGATCCGAATTAAACTCAATTTGAACGTATACTTATGCGCATATTAAGACCTAATTTACGCATCATACCGAAGTTCGAATCTAGCTTCGGACACACAGCATAAAACAAAACATTTTATTTGCATAAGAATGGTAACAGAATTGCCAGCTCAGAATGCAACTTTGCCGATCGGAAAATAAATGGGGTTGTGGCTTAGTGGTTAGAGTGGCGGACGGCACTTCTTAGAGAATTCGTATGTTCGTGCGTGAGCGAGTTCGAGTCCTAGCGGAGGCTAGTGCAATTTTTTATTTTAATTACTTTTTTTGGTTTTTTTTATTTATATAAACTAAAAGGAAAACAACAGCCGAAAACTACAACCTCTACCTTAATTCTAAATTATTTAACTAAATAGCAATCAAAATAAATTTCATATTTTTATGCAATAGTTAAGACAATCAATGTACACGAATGTTAGAGCGGGATGCCGATACATGCATGTCTGCATTTGCACATTTATGTGTCGGCATCCCGCTCTTACACGCATCAATTGCCGTATTCCGCACACATACGCAACTGTCAGATTTGTGCAACATAGGGCAAAGTTTATAAAAGTGTTCCAATTAAATATGTTGCGTACCAAAAATTAAATTAGTGTTTGTTAAGCTTTTAAATTATTTAATAGAAAAGAAAGAAAGAAAGGAAAACATATCACGCATTGACCGCGCGGCAGCAATCGAACCCGAACAATGTCAACATCATTGGTCTTCGAATCCGGCACACACTCCACTAAGCTACTGCACAACTTCCGCAGCCGCGACTCCTGTTTGCCATTATGATCTAATGCTTATACTTCTTGTCTATCCGTCCTTGCATTATTTATGTGTTCTTCTTCTTCTACCTGTCAATCGAATTTGGCGTGTCGTTCGAATTAAATAATAAGAAGATAAAATTTATATTTTTAAATGCTTAAATTCAAACAAACCAAAATTTTCATTATAAATAAGGGAAAATAAATTATACACGGTATACCATGATAATCCATGGCCTTCTACAGTCAGCACCTGACTGTAGCGTTCGACTGGTTTTTTTCTGAAAACATCATTTGTGCGTTTAGAAATTTTTACTTTTATATGTGTTTGCTATAGACATTTATTTTCGAAAATTAATTATTTAATTTTTAATTCCCGAAAAAAATACCTAAGATTTATTCTACAGTAAAATCATAAATTATTGGACAGAAACTGAATTTTAGCAATAAAAAATGAGTTGATAAAGGTTATAAGATTAAGGCCGTGTTCCTGTTGATAAATCGAGCGGTTTGATTTCAATTCCTCAAAGTTTTTGCAATTTCATATCATTAAATGACGAGCTTATCAACAAAGTACTCCCGAATATTGCTAACCACATATATACTAAATGGTTAAGTAAGCGAGCAATTTTGGCCGATAAAAATAAAGTTGTAGAGGACCTGAATTTAATGATTCAAAATCAAATCGTAGGAGCTCTGTATTCATTCAAATCTATTGACTGTGTAACAAACGAAGAAGAAGCCACTAAATATCCAACTGAATTTTAAAACTACTTGGATGTCCCTGGTTCACCCCCACACAGTTTAAAACTTAAAGTTGTCTCGGTTGTCATCACGCATAGAAAATTTAAACCAACCAAAACTGTGTAATGAACGCGTTTGGTGATAAGAAAACTGTGATTCCATTCCAACCATGTGATTCACGCGTCGATGCTTAAAGAAAAATTTAAAGATGAGGAAGTTCTTATTCCAAGGATTCTGTTGATCCCAACGGATATGCCCTTTGACTTTAAACAAATTTAAGTCCCGATTCGTCTTGCCTTCGCCATGACGATCAAGAAATCACAGGGCAATCCTTGACTATTTGTAGCCTCAATCTAGAAAATGCATGTTTTTCTCACGATCAATTGTACGTGACATACTCACGTATTGGCAAACCATCCGCTTTATTTGTTCTTGCGCCTGACCAATAAACAAAGAATGTCGTTTACCACAAAGTGCTTGAACGAAAATCATATTAATGAAATAATCCAAGTTTTTTCAGTTTTCAAACAATTTTTTATAACATGAATTTGAAGTACTTAATTATTATTTTTTTTTTTTATTCTCATTCTGAACGTATGTTTTTATCATTCAAGAATAACTTTTTTTGTCTTTCTAAAAAGTAACATAACAATCATTGACTGATAGGCGGTACGAAATTCGACGGGTCAGCTAGTTGTTAATATTTTAGACTTAACACTAGAAACTCAACATTGCAATATTAAAATGTATACAGAAATTAACAGAGGTTCAGAGCTTCATATTCTAGATGAGACTTACAAAGACATGGTTAAACTGCCCGTAAATATCTAAACCGGCGCCTTTTGGTGCGAGACTACAAAAATTTCTAACGATATTTTTTTATCAGGAGGACTTTATCAACCTAGAAATAACTTCAGTTTTATGAAAGTAATGAATTGTTCACAAGAAAAATATAAGTTGTATCTCGACACAGAATTACAAGTAGAGAAATACAATGAAGTAAATGACATATCCCAAGTTAGCAGTAACAAACTTAAAGACAAGGTCGACATTCTTACCCAACTGCATACAGACCTCCTAAACGCTGAGGCATTATCAGCATTGAAAAACCTCTGCCAAAAATTACCAAAAGCTTTTCCATCAAGAAGAAAAGAACCTGACTTTCACTTATTTCGTTAAACATAAAATACAAATTACAGACGAAATTTCATTACATACGAAACCATTTCGATACAGCCCGGTAGAAAGACAAGAAATACAAAGACAAATTAGTAAACTCTTAGATCAGGATATTATTAGACATAGTCACTCACCTTGGAGCGCACCAATTTTCCTCGTGTCAAAGAAGCCCGATGCTGCAAATTTAAATTTTAATGAAAAAACCATGAAAGACAAGTATCCGATGCCAAACATTACCGACGTACTAGACAGGATAGGTAGAGCCAAATATTTTACAGCTTTAGACCTAGGAAGCGGATACCACTGTTAAGTTAAATAACAATTGTTGTACATATGTATATAAGTTCGGTCAAGCGGTCGGCGAGTGTAACAGAAGGCTGACACTTGCACTTTCTGTGAGTGCGCCGATCGACTCATATAGTATTTCGGTCACTTGGGTTTACGACCGGGGCTCTGTTTATGTCAACACTGCATCAATGTTCACTTTAAGTACTCTTGGTACAGTAGATATTCAATATATATGCATACTACACCACCAAGTGGATATAGATTCAAGAGATATTAATAAAACAGCTTTTTCGGCAATTGGTGGTCATTTCGATTTTGTAAGAATGCCTTCCGGCCTCTCCAACGCCCCAGCCACCCTCCAAAGAGTGATGGACAACATTTAAGCAGACCTTAACGGTAATTGCAGTCTAATCTATTTCGACGATTCCTAAGGCGTGTTCAAGTTCTGGT
Source organism: Zaprionus africanus (assembly GCA_018151435.1). Lineage (NCBI taxonomy): Eukaryota > Metazoa > Arthropoda > Insecta > Diptera > Drosophilidae > Zaprionus > Zaprionus africanus. The sequence goes on along the minus strand of JAECXB010000293.1, from coordinate 33,927 downwards.
TTACCAGAAGAGAACCTCTGCGCAGGCAATATACCTGAGGCGCCTAAAAAGATTATAGGTGTTCCTCAAAAGAAACAGATTTTTGTTTCTAGGCTTGCCCCTGATCTCACGGCAAATGATGTTAAAGCTTAAACTCAAGCCGTCGATATAAAAGTGGTAAAATTTAAGTTTCAAGAGAAGCAAGGTAAAAGAAAAATCGCCCACCGATTAAACTTCCTTTGCCTCCACTTACAGCAGCCCAAATAAAATCAAACAAAACCAGTCGAACGCTACAGTCAGTTGCTGACTATTTATTTTTATATAAGAGTACATGAGATCTACTGTGTTTGTCGGAACGCAAATGTGCGTAACAGGCAGAAGGTCGCATTTCCCATAGGCATCGACCCCATAAACTATATATTCTGAATCAGTATCAACAGCCGAGTCGATTGAGCCATGTCGGTTTGTCCGTCTGTATGAACGCCTGGATCTCAGCAACTATAAGACCTAGAGCCATAAAATTTTGTGACGACATACGTGTATATTCAGGTGTCTCAAAGTTTTTTTGAAATTTGGCCACGCCTCTTCCCGCCTCTGTAAATTAGTATCAACAATTTAATATACACAATATACACCCAACAATAAAAGTTGTGCATCTCATATGACAAATACCTTCCTACGGGTGTTTTCTGAATATTTCATTTAAATCGGACTAAAAATAAGTGAGATAAGATCCCAATTAAACTCAATTTGAACGTATGCTTATGCGTATATTAAGACCTAATTTACGCATCATACCGAAGTTCGAATCTAGCGTCAGACACACAGCATTTAACAAAACTTTTTATTTCGATAGAATGGCAACAGAACTGCCAGCTCAGAATGCAACTTTGTCGATCAAACAGCAAATGAGGTGGCTTAGTGGTTTGAGTGCGGACTGCAATTCTTAGAGACTTCGTGTGTGCATGCGTGAGTTCAAGTACTAGCGGCAGCTGGTGCAATTATAATATTTTTTTTTTTTTTTTTTATTCTTATAAACTAAAAGGAAAACAACAGGCGAAAACTACACCAGCCACCTAAATTCTAAATTTTTTAATTAAATATCAATAAAAATAGTTTCTCAAACAAAAATTTCATATTTTTATGCAATAGCTGACTCAAGGTCAATATCGGTTCGATTTCTGCATCATAGCTTATCTAGTCGATATTATGCCAAACACAACAAGAACACTTGTCAAAAGACAAGGAGCGGGCTTGAATGTACAATTGTTTCACGAAGTAGCCAACTTCGATCATCAGCATTCATCGCTGACTAACTTGGTGATCGAAGATAGTTTCATCTCCACACTGCTAGAACTCGTTGGGAATTCTAGTGGTGCGGAGGTGAAAACCAATTCAAAAAACCAAGTTTGTCTCTTATTGTTGTGTTTGGACTTAATACTGCACTGAATTCATGTACGAGAATTCCTGATTGCAGTTTGCACTTAGTTAAATGGTGCATAAAGCTCTATTGGTGTAGAGCATTGTCCGGCGTGTCTACCGTTATTTGTAATAAGCGTGGCTTACGACCATCATCTGTTTAATAACATTTTAGCTGACTCAAGGTCAATATCGGTTCGATTTCTGCATCATAGCTTATCTAGTCGATATTATGCCAAACACAACAAGAACACTTGTCAAAAGACAAGGAGCGGGCTTGAATGTCTTGTTTCACGAAGTAGCCAACTTCGATCATCAGCATTCATCGCTGACTAACTGGTGATCGAAGATAGTTTCATCTCCACACTGCTAGAACTCGTTGGGAATTCCACTCGATGAACATTTCAAACAAGTTTGCTCATTTTTTTATTTATCTGCCTGAAATTTAGATTTTCAACGCGTTGGAATTCCCAACGAGTTCTAGCAGTGTGGAGATGAAACTATCTTCGATCACCAAGTTAGTCAGCGATGAATGCTGATGATCGAAGTTGGCTACTTCGTGAAACAATTGTACATTCAAGCCCGCTCCTTGTCTTTTGACAAGTGTTCTTGTTGTGTTTGGCATAATATCGACTAGATAAGCTATGATGCAGAAATCGAACCGATATTGACCTTGAGTCAGCTAAAATGTTATTAAACAGATGATGGTCGTAAGCCACGCTTATTACAAATAACGGTAGACACGCCGGACAATGCTCTACACCAATAGAGCTTTATGCACCTTTTAACTAAGTGCAAACTGCAATCAGGAATTCTCGTACATGAATTCAGTGCAGTATTAAGTCCAAACACAACAATAAGAGACAAACTTGGTTTTTTGAATTGGTTTTCACCTCCGCACCACTAGAATTCCCAACGAGTTCTAGCAGTGTGGAGATGAAACTATCTTCGATCACCAAGTTAGTCAGCGATGAATGCTGATGATCGAAGTTGGCTACTTCGTGAAACAATTGTACATTCAAGCCCGCTCCTTGTCTTTTGACAAGTGTTCTTGTTGTGTTTGGCATAATATCGACTAGATAAGCTATGATGCAGAAATCGAACCGATATTGACCTTGAGTCAGCTAAAATGTTATTAAACAGATGATGGTCGTAAGCCACGCTTATTACAAATAACGGTAGACACGCCGGACAATGCTCTACACCAATAGAGCTTTATGCACCATTTAACTAAGTGCAAACTGCAATCAGGAATTCTCGTACATGAATTCAGTGCAGTATTAAGTCCAAACACAACAATAAGAGACAAACTTGGTTTTTTGAATTGGTTTTCACCTCCGCACCACTAGAATTCCCAACGAGTTCTAGCAGTGTGGAGATGAAACTATCTTCGATCACCAAGTTAGTCAGCGATGAATGCTGATGATCGAAGTTGGCTACTTCGTGAAACAATTGTACATTCAAGCCCGCTCCTTGTCTTTTGACAAGTGTTCTTGTTGTGTTTGGCATAATATCGACTAGATAAGCTATGATGCAGAAATCGAACCGATATTGACCTTGAGTCAGCTATTGCATAAAAATATGAAATTTTTTTTTGAGAAACTATTTTTATTGATATTTAATTAAAAAATTTAGAATTTAGGTGGCTGGTGTAGTTTTCGCCTGTTGTTTTCCTTTTAGTTTATAAGAATAAAAAAAAACAAAAAAAAAATATTATAATTGCACCAGCTGCCGCTAGTACTTGAACTCACGCATGCACACACGAAGTCTCTAAGAATTGCAGTCCGCACTCAAACCACTAAGCCACCTCATTTGCTGTTTGATCGACAAAGTTGCATTCTGAGCTGGCAGTTCTGTTGCCATTCTATCGAAATAAAAAGTTTTGTTAAATGCTTTGTGTCTGACGCTAGATTCGAACTTCGGTATGATGCGTAAATTAGGTCTTAATATACGCATAAGCATACGTTCAAATTGAGTTTAATTGGGATCTTATCTCACTTATTTTTAGTCCGATTTAAATGAAATATTCAGAAAACACCCGTACGAAGGTATTTGTCATATGAGATGCACAACTTTTATTGTTGGGTGTATATTGTGTATATTAAATTGTTGATTCTAATTTACAGAGGCGGGAAGAGGCGTGGCCAAATTTGAAAAAAACTTTGAGACACCTGAATATACACGTATGTCGTCACAAAATTTTATGGCTCTAGGTCTTATAGTTGCTGAGATCCAGGCGTTCATACAGACGGACAAACCGACATGGCTCAATCGACTCGGCTGTTGATACTGATTCAGAATATATAGTTTATGGGGTCGATGCCTATGGGAAATGCGACCTTCTGCCTGTTACGCACATTTGCGTTCCGACAAACACAGTAGATCTCATGTACTCTTATATAAAAATAAATAGTCAGCAACTGACTGTAGCGTTCGACTGGTTTTGTTTGATTTTATTTGGGCTGCTGTAAGTGGAGGCAAAGGAAGTTTAATCGGTGGGCGATTTTTCTTTTACCTTGCTTCTCTTGAAACTTAAATTTTACCACTTTTATATCGACGGCTTGAGTTTAAGCTTTAACATCATTTGCCGTGAGATCAGGGGCAAGCCTAGAAACAAAAATCTGTTTCTTTTGAGGAACACCTATAATCTTTTTAGGCGCCTCAGGTATATTGCCTGCGCAGAGGTTCTCTTCTGGTAAACCAGAACTTGAACACGCCTTAGGAATCGTCGAAATAGATTAGACTGCAATTACCGTTAAGGTCTGCTTAAATGTTGTCCATCACTCTTTGGAGGGTGGCTGGGGCGTTGGAGAGGCCGGAAGGCATTCTTACAAAATCGAAATGACCACCAATTGCCGAAAAAGCTGTTTTATTAATATCTCTTGAATCTATATCCACTTGGTGGTGTAGTATGCATATATATTGAATATCTACTGTACCAAGAGTACTTAAAGTGAACATTGATGCAGTGTTGACATAAACAGAGCCCCGGTCGTAAACCCAAGTGACCGAAATACTATATGAGTCGATCGGCGCACTCACAGAAAGTGCAAGTGTCAGCCTTCTGTTACACTCGCCGACCGCTTGACCGAACTTATATACATATGTACAACAATTGTTATTTAACTTAACAGTGGTATCCGCTTCCTAGGTCTAAAGCTGTAAAATATTTGGCTCTACCTATCCTGTCTAGTACGTCGGTAATGTTTGGCATCGGATACTTGTCTTTCATGGTTTTTTCATTAAAATTTAAATTTGCAGCATCGGGCTTCTTTGACACGAGGAAAATTGGTGCGCTCCAAGGTGAGTGACTATGTCTAATAATATCCTGATCTAAGAGTTTACTAATTTGTCTTTGTATTTCTTGTCTTTCTACCGGGCTGTATCGAAATGGTTTCGTATGTAATGAAATTTCGTCTGTAATTTGTATTTTATGTTTAACGAAATAAGTGAAAGTCAGGTTCTTTTCTTCTTGATGGAAAAGCTTTTGGTAATTTTTGGCAGAGGTTTTTCAATGCTGATAATGCCTCAGCGTTTAGGAGGTCTGTATGCAGTTGGGTAAGAATGTCGACCTTGTCTTTAAGTTTGTTACTGCTAACTTGGGATATGTCATTTACTTCATTGTATTTCTCTACTTGTAATTCTGTGTCGAGATACAACTTATATTTTTCTTGTGAACAATTCATTACTTTCATAAAACTGAAGTTATTTCTAGGTTGATAAAGTCCTCCTGATAAAAAAATATCGTTAGAAATTTTTGTAGTCTCGCACCAAAAGGCGCCGGTTTAGATATTTACGGGCAGTTTAACCATGTCTTTGTAAGTCTCATCTAGAATATGAAGCTCTGAACCTCTGTTAATTTCTGTATACATTTTAATATTGCAATGTTGAGTTTCTAGTGTTAAGTCTAAAATATTAACAACTAGCTGACCCGTCGAATTTCGTACCGCCTATCAGTCAATGATTGTTATGTTACTTTTTTAGAAAGACAAAAAAAGTTATTCTTGAATGATAAAAACATACGTTCAGAATGAGAATAAAAATAAAAAATAATAATTAAGTACTTCAAATTCATGTTATAAAAAATTGTTTGAAAACTGAAAAAACTTGGATTATTTCATTAATATGATTTTCGTTCAAGCACTTTGTGGTAAACGACATTCTTTGTTTATTGGTCAGGCGCAAGAACAAATAAAGCGGATGGTTTGCCAATACGTGAGTATGTCACGTACAATTGATCGTGAGAAAAACATGCATTTTCTAGATTGAGGCTACAAATAGTCAAGGATTGCCCTGTGATTTCTTGATCGTCATGGCGAAGGCAAGACGAATCGGGACTTAAATTTGTTTAAAGTCAAAGGGCATATCCGTTGGGATCAACAGAATCCTTGGAATAAGAACTTCCTCATCTTTAAATTTTTCTTTAAGCATCGACGCGTGAATCACATGGTTGGAATGGAATCACAGTTTTCTTATCACCAAACGCGTTCATTACACAGTTTTGGTTGGTTTAAATTTTCTATGCGTGATGACAACCGAGACAACTTTAAGTTTTAAACTGTGTGGGGGTGAACCAGGGACATCCAAGTAGTTTTAAAATTCAGTTGGATATTTAGTGGCTTCTTCTTCGTTTGTTACACAGTCAATAGATTTGAATGAATACAGAGCTCCTACGATTTGATTTTGAATCATTAAATTCAGGTCCTCTACAACTTTATTTTTATCGGCCAAAATTGCTCGCTTACTTAACCATTTAGTATATATGTGGTTAGCAATATTCGGGAGTACTTTGTTGATAAGCTCGTCATTTAATGATATGAAATTGCAAAAACTTTGAGGAATTGAAATCAAACCGCTCGATTTATCAACAGGAACACGGCCTTAATCTTATAACCTTTATCAACTCATTTTTTATTGCTAAAATTCAGTTTCTGTCCAATAATTTATGATTTTACTGTAGAATAAATCTTAGGTATTTTTTTCGGGAATTAAAAATTAAATAATTAATTTTCGAAAATAAATGTCTATAGCAAACACATATAAAAGTAAAAATTTCTAAACGCACAAATGATGTTTTCAGAAAAAACCAGTCGAACGCTACAGTCAGGTGCTGACTGTAGAAGGCCATGGATTATCATGGTATACCGTGTATAATTTATTTTCCCTTATTTATAATGAAAATTTTGGTTTGTTTGAATTTAAGCATTTAAAAATATAAATTTTATCTTCTTATTATTTAATTCGAACGACACGCCAAATTCGATTGACAGGTAGAAGAAGAAGAACACATAAATAATGCAAGGACGGATAGACAAGAAGTATAAGCATTAGATCATTATGGCAAACAGGAGTCGCGGCTGCGGAAGTTGTGCAGTAGCTTAGTGGAGTGTGTGCCGGATTCGAAGACCAATGATGTTGACATTGTTCGGGTTCGATTGCTGCCGCGGTCAATGCGTGATATGTTTTCCTTTCTTTCTTTCTTTTCTATTAAATAATTTAAAAAGCTTAACAAACACTAATTTAATTTTTGGTACGCAACATATTTAATTGGAACACTTTTATAAACTTTGCCCTATGTTGCACAAATCTGACAGTTGCGTATGTGTGCGGAATACGGCAATTGATGCGTGTAAGAGCGGGATGCCGACACATAAATGTGCAAATGCAGACATGCATGTATCGGCATCCCGCTCTAACATTCGTGTACATTGATTGTCTTAACTATTGCATAAAAATATGAAATTTATTTTGATTGCTATTTAGTTAAATAATTTAGAATTAAGGTAGAGGTTGTAGTTTTCGGCTGTTGTTTTCCTTTTAGTTTATATAAATAAAAAAAACCAAAAAAAGTAATTAAAATAAAAATTGCACTAGCCTCCGCTAGGACTCGAACTCGCTCACGCACGAACATACGAATTCTCTAAGAAGTGCCGTCCGCCACTCTAACCACTAAGCCACAACCCCATTTATTTTCCGATCGGCAAAGTTGCATTCTGAGCTGGCAATTCTGTTACCATTCTATGCAAATAAAATGTTTTGTTTTATGCTGTGTGTCCGAAGCTAGATTCGAACTTCGGTATGATGCGTAAATTAGGTCTTAATATGCGCATAAGTATACGTTCAAATTGAGTTTAATTCGGATCATATCTCACTTATTTTTAGTCCGATTGAAATGAAATTTTCAGGAAACACCCGTGGAAAGGTATTTTTCATGTGAGATGTACAACTTTTGTTGTGGTGTGTATATTGTCTATATTAAACTGTTATTACTGATTTACAGAGGCGGGGAGAGGCGTGGCCAAATTTCAAAAAAACTTTGAGACACCTGAATATAAACGTATGTTGTCACAAAATTTGAAGACTCTAGCTCTTATAGTTTCTGAGATCCAGGTGTTCATACAGACAGACAGACGGACAGACGGACAGACAGACATGGCTCAATCGACTCGGCTGTTGATATACTGATTCAGAATATATATAGTTTATGGGGGTCGGAGATGCCTCCTTCTGCCTGTTACGCACACATTTAGAATATATAAGAGTTTATGGGGTCGGAGATGCCTCCTTCTGCCCGTTCCGACACAACACAGTAGCTTCCGATGCAGGCCGCGAATTTTTTTAAAATCCATGGCCTAAAAAAACAGGTAGAAAGATTACAGAGGCCAGGGTAGTAGAACTGACGGATAACAAAAGGGATATTCAAGCAACCAAACCAACGATGACAAACCAAGAGAATATGGAAAGAAAATAGATTATCGACAGTATGCATCTAACGACAATGACAATTATCAACATAAAATGAATAACGTACCGGCTAGCATGTCGAAAGACCACCAGAATGAACGTAGTACCGAACAGAGAAGACACGAAAATCCAAATTCTAACATAAACAGGGGCTCAATGCATAAAATTGAGCAGCCTTCAACTGAACATGCTCAATCGGCTCACCTTCACTTTTCACGACGTGCCTCGAGAAGCAAACAGGATACTTAGTTAAAGAAAAACCCAGGTCTCCCCTTCCCTACATTTTCATCAATCTAAAATTCGGATACCTACTAAATTTTTTTATTGACACAGATGCGACCTTATTGTTCATCAACCCTAAATTGGTTTCCCTTTCAGAGTGTGAGCTATGAAAGAAAGCTATATCTATTTCCAAGAGAATAGCAAAAAACAGGTAGAAAGATTACAGAGGCCAGGGTAGTAGAACTGACGGATAACAAAAGGGATATTCAAGCAACCAAACCAACGATGACAAACCAAGAGAATATGGAAAGAAAATAGATTATCGACAGTATGCATCTAACGACAATGACAATTATCAACATAAAATGAATAACGTACCGGCTAGCATGTCGAAAGACCACCAGAATGAACGTAGTACCGAACAGAGAAGACACGAAAATCCAAATTCTAACAGAAACAGGGGCTCAATGCATAAAATTGAGCAGCCTTCAACTGAACATGCTCAATCGGCTCACCTTCCCAACGAGTTGAATTCCCAACGAGTTCTAGCAGTGTGGAGATGAAACTATCTTCGATCACCAAGTTAGTCAGCGATGAATGCTGATGATCGAAGTTGGCTACTTCGTGAAACAATTGTACATTCAAGCCCGCTCCTTGTCTTTTGACAAGTGTTCTTGTTGTGTTTGGCATAATATCGACTAGATAAGCTATGATGCAGAAATCGAACCGATATTGACCTTGAGTCAGCTATTGCATAAAAATATGAAATTTTTTTTTGAGAAACTATTTTTATTGATATTTAATTAAAAAATTTAGAATTTAGGTGGCTGGTGTAGTTTTCGCCTGTTGTTTTCCTTTTTAGTTTATAAGAATAAAAAAAAACAAAAAAAAATATTATAATTGCACCAGCTGCCGCTAGTACTTGAACTCACGCATGCACACACGAAGTCTCTAAGAATTGCAGTCCGCACTCAAACCACTAAGCCACCTCATTTGCTGTTTGATCGACAAAGTTGCATTCTGAGCTGGCAGTTCTGTTGCCATTCTATCGAAATAAAAAGTTTTGTTAAATGCTGTGTGTCTGACGCTAGATTCGAACTTCGGTATGATGCGTAAATTAGGTCTTAATATACGCATAAGCATACGTTCAAATTGAGTTTAATTGGGATCTTATCTCACTTATTTTTAGTCCGATTTAAATGAAATATTCAGAAAACACCCGTAGGAAGGTATTTGTCATATGAGATGCACAACTTTTATTGTTGGGTGTATATTGTGTATATTAAATTGTTGATACTAATTTACAGAGGCGGGAAGAGGCGTGGCCAAATTTCAAAAAAACTTTGAGACACCTGAATATACACGTATGTCGTCACAAAATTTTATGGCTCTAGGTCTTATAGTTGCTGAGATCCAGGCGTTCATACAGACGGACAAACCGACATGGCTCAATCGACTCGGCTGTTGATACTGATTCAGAATATATAGTTTATGGGGTCGATGCCTATGGGAAATGCGGCCTTCTGCCTGTTACGCACATTTGCGTTCCGACAAACACAGTAGACCTCATGTACTCTTATATAAAAATAAATAGTCAGCAACTGACTGTAGCGTTCGACTGGTTTTGTTTGATTTTATTTGGGCTGCTGTAAGTGGAGGCAAAGGAAGTTTAATCGGTGGGCGATTTTTCTTTTACCTTGCTTCTCTTGAAACTTAAATTTTACCACTTTTATATCGACGGCTTGAGTTTAAGCTTTAACATCATTTGCCGTGAGATCAGGGGCAAGCCTAGAAACAAAAATCTGTTTCTTTTGAGGAACACCTATAATCTTTTTAGGCGCCTCAGGTATATTGCCTGCGCAGAGGTTCTCTTCTGGTAAACCAGAACTTGAACACGCCTTAGGAATCGTCGAAATAGATTAGACTGCAATTACCGTTAAGGTCTGCTTAAATGTTGTCCATCACTCTTTGGAGGGTGGCTGGGGCGTTGGAGAGGCCGGAAGGCATTCTTACAAAATCGAAATGACCACCAATTGCCGAAAAAGCTGTTTTATTAATATCTCTTGAATCTATATCCACTTGGTGGTGTAGTATGCATATATATTGAATATCTACTGTACCAAGAGTACTTAAAGTGAACATTGATGCAGTGTTGACATAAACAGAGCCCCGGTCGTAAACCCAAGTGACCGAAATACTATATGAGTCGATCGGCGCACTCACAGAAAGTGCAAGTGTCAGCCTTCTGTTACACTCGCCGACCGCTTGACCGAACTTATATACATATGTACAACAATTGTTATTTAACTTAACAGTGGTATCCGCTTCCTAGGTCTAAAGCTGTAAAATATTTGGCTCTACCTATCCTGTCTAGTACGTCGGTAATGTTTGGCATCGGATACTTGTCTTTCATGGTTTTTTCATTAAAATTTAAATTTGCAGCATCGGGCTTCTTTGACACGAGGAAAATTGGTGCGCTCCAAGGTGAGTGACTATGTCTAATAATATCCTGATCTAAGAGTTTACTAATTTGTCTTTGTATTTCTTGTCTTTCTACCGGGCTGTATCGAAATGGTTTCGTATGTAATGAAATTTCGTCTGTAATTTGTATTTTATGTTTAACGAAATAAGTGAAAGTCAGGTTCTTTTCTTCTTGATGGAAAAGCTTTTGGTAATTTTTGGCAGAGGTTTTTCAATGCTGATAATGCCTCAGCGTTTAGGAGGTCTGTATGCAGTTGGGTAAGAATGTCGACCTTGTCTTTAAGTTTGTTACTGCTAACTTGGGATATGTCATTTACTTCATTGTATTTCTCTACTTGTAATTCTGTGTCGAGATACAACTTATATTTTTCTTGTGAACAATTCATTACTTTCATAAAACTGAAGTTATTTCTAGGTTGATAAAGTCCTCCTGATAAAAAAATATCGTTAGAAATTTTTGTAGTCTCGCACCAAAAGGCGCCGGTTTAGATATTTACGGGCAGTTTAACCATGTCTTTGTAAGTCTCATCTAGAATATGAAGCTCTGAACCTCTGTTAATTTCTGTATACATTTTAATATTGCAATGTTGAGTTTCTAGTGTTAAGTCTAAAATATTAACAACTAGCTGACCCGTCGAATTTCGTACCGCCTATCAGTCAATGATTGTTATGTTACTTTTTAGAAAGACAAAAAAAGCTATTCTTGAATGATAAAAACATACGTTCAGAATGAGAATAAAAATAAAAAATAATAATTAAGTACTTCAAATTCATGTTATAAAAAATTGTTTGAAAACTGAAAAAACTTGGATTATTTCATTAATATGATTTTCGTTCAAGCACTTTGTGGTAAACGACATTCTTTGTTTATTGGTCAGGCGCAAGAACAAATAAAGCGGATGGTTTGCCAATACGTGAGTATGTCACGTACAATTGATCGTGAGAAAAACATGCATTTTCTAGATTGAGGCTACAAATAGTCAAGGATTGCCCTGTGATTTCTTGATCGTCATGGCGAAGGCAAGACGAATCGGGACTTAAATTTGTTTAAAGTCAAAGGGCATATCCGTTGGGATCAACAGAATCCTTGGAATAAGAACTTCCTCATCTTTAAATTTTTCTTTAAGCATCGACGCGTGAATCACATGGTTGGAATGGAATCACAGTTTTCTTATCACCAAACGCGTTCATTACACAGTTTTGGTTGGTTTAAATTTTCTATGCGTGATGACAACCGAGACAACTTTAAGTTTTAAACTGTGTGGGGGTGAACCAGGGACATCCAAGTAGTTTTAAAATTCAGTTGGATATTTAGTGGCTTCTTCTTCGTTTGTTACACAGTCAATAGATTTGAATGAATACAGAGCTCCTACGATTTGATTTTGAATCATTAAATTCAGGTCCTCTACAACTTTATTTTTATCGGCCAAAATTGCTCGCTTACTTAACCATTTAGTATATATGTGGTTAGCAATATTCGGGAGTACTTTGTTGATAAGCTCGTCATTTAATGATATGAAATTGCAAAAACTTTGAGGAATTGAAATCAAACCGCTCGATTTATCAACAGGAACACGGCCTTAATCTTATAACCTTTATCAACTCATTTTTTATTGCTAAAATTCAGTTTCTGTCCAATAATTTATGATTTTACTGTAGAATAAATCTTAGGTATTTTTTTCGGGAATTAAAAATTAAATAATTAATTTTCGAAAATAAATGTCTATAGCAAACACATATAAAAGTAAAAATTTCTAAACGCACAAATGATGTTTTCAGAAAAAAACCAGTCGAACGCTACAGTCAGGTGCTGACTGTAGAAGGCCATGGATTATCATGGTATACCGTGTATAATTTATTTTCCCTTATTTATAATGAAAATTTTGGTTTGTTTGAATTTAAGCATTTAAAAATATAAATTTTATCTTCTTATTATTTAATTCGAACGACACGTTAAATTCGATTGACAGGTAGAAGAAGAAGAACACATAAATAATGCAAGGACGGATAGACAAGAAGTATAAGCATTAGATCATAATGGCAAACAGGAGTCGCGGCTGCGGAAGTTGTGCAGTAGCTTAGTGGAGTGTGTGCCGGATTCGAAGACCAATGATGTTGACATTGTTCGGGTTCGATTGCTGCCGCGGTCAATGCGTGATATGTTTTCCTTTCTTTCTTTCTTTTCTATTAAATAATTTAAAAAGCTTAACAAACACTAATTTAATTTTTGGTACGCAACATATTTAATTGGAACACTTTTATAAACTTTGCCCTATGTTGCACAAATCTGACAGTTGCGTATGTGTGCGGAATACGGCAATTGATGCGTGTAAGAGCGGGATGCCGACACATAAATGTGCAAATGCAGACATGCATGTATCGGCATCCCGCTCTAACATTCGTGTACATTGATTGTCTTAACTATTGCATAAAAATATGAAATTTATTTTGATTGCTATTTAGTTAAATAATTTAGAATTAAGGTAGAGGTTGTAGTTTTCGGCTGTTGTTTTCCTTTTAGTTTATATAAATAAAAAAAACCAAAAAAAGTAATTAAAATAAAAAATTGCACTAGCCTCCGCTAGGACTCGAACTCGCTCACTCACGAACATACGAATTCTCTAAGAAGTGCCGTCCGCCACTCTAACCACTAAGCCACAACCCCATTTATTTTCCGATCGGCAAAGTTGCATTCTGAGCTGGCAATTCTGTTACCATTCTATGCAAATAAAATGTTTTGTTTTATGCTGTGTGTCCGAAGCTAGATTCGAACTTCGGTATGATGCGTAAATTAGGTCTTAATATGCGCATAAGTATACGTTCAAATTGAGTTTAATTCGGATCATATCTCACTTATTTTTAGTCCGATTGAAATGAAATTTTCAGGAAACACCCGTGGAAAAGTATTTTTCATGTGAGATGTACAACTTTTGTTATGGTGTGTATATTGTCTATATTAAACTGTTATTACTGATTTACAGAGGCGGGGAGAGGCGTGGCCAAATTTCAAAAAAACTTTGAGACACCTGAATATAAACGTATGTTGTCACAAAATTTGAAGACTCTAGCTCTTATAGTTTCTGAGATCCAGGTGTTCATACAGACAGACAGACGGACAGACGGACAGACGGACAGACAGACATGGCTCAATCGACTCGGCTGTTGATACTGATTCAGAATATATATAGTTTATGGGGTCGGAGATGCCTCCTTCTGCCTGTTACGCACATTTGCGTTCCGACAAACACAGTAGACCATGAATTTTTTTAAAATCCATGGCCTAATAACCAATAAAAAAAGTAATTTAAATAAAAAGTTGCACTCTCGCACGCAGGACCGCTGTCCGCCACTCTAACCACCAAGCGACTGCCTCATTTGTTGACCGGTCGGCAAAGTTGCATTCTGAGCTAATTCTGTTACCATTCTATGCAAATAAAAAGTTTTGCAAAATGCTGTGTGTCCGACGATTCGAACTTCGGTATGATGCGTAAATAAGGTCTTAATATGCGCATAAGTATACGTTTAAATTAAGCTTAATTCTGATCATATATCACTTATTTTTAGTCCGATTGAAATGAAATTTTCAGGAAACACCCGTGGCAAAGTATTTGTCATGTGAAATGTACAACTATGGTTGTTGGGTGTTTATTGTGAATTTTAATTAGTTTTTACTGACTTTCAGAGGCGGGAAGGGGCGTGGCCGAATTTCAAAAAAACTTTGAAACACTGCAACATACACGGATGTTGTCACAAAATTTGAAGACTCTAGCTCTTATAGTTTCTGAGATCCAGGTGTTCATACAGACAGACAGACGGACAGACGGACAGACAGACAGACAGACAGACAGACGGACAGACGGACAGACGGACAGACAGACATGGCTCAATCGACTCGGCTGTTGATACTGATTCAGAATATATATAGTTTATGGGGTCGGAGATGCCTCCTTCTGCCTGTTACGCACATTTGCGTTCCGACAAACACAGTAGTCCATGAATTTTTTTAAAATCCATGGCCTAATGAATTTTTTTAAAATCCATGGCCTAAAAATATATCGCACTACCCAATCATGGCCATCCATTATTTTATGGGGCTTCGAAAATTTTTCGAGTTTTTTGAGGTTAAATCGATACTTAGACGTCTAGTGTAAATTTTGACTTCGGATTTAGACTTAGAAGGTCAAAATACATATTAAAGCATATATCGCATGCCCAGATCAGGATTATACATCTTTTGGGGGATATTTAAAGGTTTTTCAGTTTTGTGAGGCTATGTCGAAATCAAGACGTGATGGAGAATTTCTGACGCCGGATTCGGATTCAGTGACCCAAAATACATATAACTGCATATGCCGCATACCCAGATCATGACACTTTTTTTTTTTTGTGGGCCTGTGTTATGTTTGCTAAAGACATATTGGATAGGGAATTAAACTCAAAAGTAACGTCTATTCTGAAGGAATTCAAGCATTCAGTTAAAGTTAGCTTGTGAAACACTATGGTGCTCTCATAGCAATGCTTAAAATTGTTTAATCGAAAGTGAGCAGAATATGAAACAATTTGCAGCAGAATCAAAACAAAAACGCTTTAGCAGCATACTATTTACATCCTTTTTTCAGTAAATTGAAACTATCAAGTGATCACATTAGTATAATTTTTGATTTTATGCTAAACAACCTCAATGCTGATGGTCTTGACGAATACGATAGTTTTAACAATAAAACAGGATATTTTAAAGTACTTTATGATAAAGAAATTAAACGTGCGCTAATATTTTGGAACTTGGCGAAGATTAAATATCCAAATTTAGCTAGTTTAGCTACAAGACTTTTGAAAATACCCGCTTCCTCCGCTCAAATTGAACGCATATTTTCGATCTGTGCTCATGTTCATTCAAGCGTAAGCAAGGGCGTTCGCAGAATTTTTTTTAGAGGGGGGGGGGGTTATGACAAAATTTTTTTGTCACAATTTTTCCGAATTTTTCGACTTCTTTCCTCTGAGGGACTCGAACATTTGATTTATTCTCATCACTTATTTCTCAAGAGGGGGGACAAGTGCCCCCCCCTCCTGCACCACCCTGCGTACGCCCTTGAGCGCAAGAAATAGAATGTCATTTCAAAGATAAAAAAAACTTGTATATGTATATTATTCATTAAGAGTTAAAGATGTTTCAGAAGATGACGATTACGAAATAAATTAAGATTGTTATCAGGACGTAAAAATTGAATAAATCGTTCTTTATTTATTAAAATGTATTTTATTTTCTCTACAAAGCCATTGTCGACAAGTCGACATGTTGTGTCTTTAAACATTGTCGACATTCGATTGTCGACACGTAGACAACCGTGTAGACTACACCGTGTAGTCTACGCGGCACTTCACTGAATGTCGATATCCTTCATGTGGATTTGATGGAATCCACAAGTCAAATCTAAGATGGTAAATATTTAGCATTGCCAAGGCTGGCTAGTGTAGCGTTTATATCTGGGATGGGGTAAGTGTCAGATATGATGACGGTATTTAACCGCTTAAAATCGACTACCATGCGATATTGTTTGTCCCCATTTGGTTTAGGTTTCTTCGAGACTATCCAGATAGGGGAATTGTTTGGGCTATTAGAAGATCGAATTATAGTATACCGTCCTGCAGCAGTTTGCCGATTTGACGTTCGACTTCTCCACGCATGTTGACTGGGTACGGGTAACTTTTAGTCTTGTGTGTTTGTGCGGATTTCAGCCTTGACGGCCGACTCCACGGACATTCCACGTGAAAGGGGCTCAAAGATGTG
Organism: Zaprionus africanus; assembly: GCA_018151435.1. Classification (NCBI taxonomy): domain Eukaryota; kingdom Metazoa; phylum Arthropoda; class Insecta; order Diptera; family Drosophilidae; genus Zaprionus; species Zaprionus africanus. Next base: position 17,294 of record JAECXB010000293.1, on the reverse strand, counting down.
GGAAAACTCTTCAAGAAGGGAGTTAAAAGTTTCCTGTGTGCCCTCTGGGTGTTCGGGGCGAATAACGGATTGACGTTTAATGAAGCTCTGGCTAAAAGGGGATTTTAATTCCTGGGGTTATTATTAAGCAATTGTTCTATCTATCTACTATGGCTTTTAAGTCTTTGAGAGTATCATCCCCAATGATACTGTTCACCCCCATGTCGATTAAAAACTTAAGCTTTTCCCCTTTTCGTCGCATACTCTAAATATGGTACAATGTAGAGGTTAGGTTAGGTTAAAATTTGGACGTAATGGGCTCGTTTTGACTTCAGAATTGGAATTGTAAGGTCAAAAAACATATATATATCGCACTACCCGATCATGATCACCCATTATTTTATGGGGTTCAAAAAATTTGTCGAGTTTTTTGGGGTTAAATCGAAACTTGGACGTCTTGTGTAAATTTTGACTTCGGATTCGGACTTAGAAGTATCTTTTGGGGGATATTTAAAGGTTATTCAGTTTTTTGAGGTTATGTCAAAATCCAGACGTGATGAGAATTTCTGACCTCGGATTCGGAATCAGCGACCCATCCCCATATCATGCCTTTTTTTTTGTGGGCCTGTGCAATCATTGGCTTTCTCTATAACTTGACACGCGTCACCATAATAACCCTCATGTGAAGGGGCTTGGTTGCCTTCACTAGTCGCCGGAGTTGGCGGAAGTGGTGCAAATTCCATGTGGTAAATCTTTGTGCCTTTCGGAATAGGTTGCCGCCTTTGGGCGTTCTTTTAATGCCAGAGTCTCCTCTGGCGACCACTGTACCCTGATTGGTAAGATTGACCCGACCGATTAGATTCCATTTAAATGGCCTGTCCCGGACCCTGAGTTCTGAAATAAAATCTGCCCGAACCAGGTTGATAAATCTGAGGTGGGAGGTCCTCGACATTACGTTCAGTAACCCCAAACAAAAAGAGTACGCCTCTGGTAGATTCTTGGGGCCGCAGACAAGTAAGTGTTTGGAACAGTCTCCCCCCACTCCTTGGATAAAAACATTCAAAGCCTTGTCCCTGTAGATCTCTATCAACGCGTTGACTACCTCGCGTGGGTGATTTCCGGCTTTATCAAGATCAATGGGAGATGGCCATTAATGTCCATATAGAATCTGTCTAGTAGTCCAGAACCTTGAGACATTGCACCGAGCTCATGCTCAAGCGTACGTATGTCTCGCTTGTCCGCTTAGTGTAACGCCAAGACACGCATTATGTCTTCCCAGTCATCGTCTTGAACGCCATAAGCCGCCAAGGCTTATATTATATTCTGCCATATATGCAAAACGATGGCCCTATCCAAGGGTCTGGTTCTTATCAAATCATAGTCGGTGAATATCGATTGTGCCCTATTTATCCAAGACAAATAAGCTGTCCTTCGAACGCTTGCAGTTCCTTGGCGCAGTCAGGGAAGACCGCTATCTCCTTTAATTCATATTCGGTGCGTTTGCGCACAAGGGGTTGAGGTTGATCGACCATTGGGTTAGCATTCCAACGATCTTGTTCTAAAATGGCCACCCTATCATTATTCTTTTTGATGTCTTCCTTAATGCATGTTTCCACATTGGTCAAAGCACAAAGCGTCTCAATAAGTATGCGCAAGGAATCCTCCATTCTAAAGTTTGGCTCGTGTTGAAAAGATGCAGGAAGTATTAAAAGCAGTGAAATTCGTTGTAATATTAACCGGATTTGATAAACAAAATTTTATTTTTATTTTATTAAAAAAAAAATTGTGTTTCTTTTCTTCTATTTTTATTTAAAAATATTTAGCAAATGTGGCAAGGAAATAAAATGAAATATTTCTCTCACCCTTGTATGCTCCTTATTAGTTGACGTTGTTACAAGTTGTACCCTTACAATATGAAAAAATGTTGAGATAAAAAAAAAGGGTGACTTAGTATGTTGCCTTAGCTGCCACACACCACCTTATCTACATTCCACACCACAATTTTTTCAATTATTTTGGCCCTAGCTATTCAACCGGACATTACCGGTCCCTGCTCGGGCGCCAGTTAAGTGCCATGACCAGGAGGAATGCCTCCAGGTGAGCACTTGGTTCGATATTACCTACTTAATTATTGATTTCATGTAGAAGAATAACGAGCGAATACGAGTTCAATTCTTTATCCTGACAATGTTTGAATACAATTAACTTGAAGTCTGTTCGAGTCTGGTTCTCTCCCAAGAGTATCGCTTGGCTCTGTAGCTACGAGCCGTTGAGTCCTCAGCCAGCCAGCATAAGGTTGACCAAGTTCAACGAGGTTCTTGCTGTCGCGCTCGAGTGTTGAAATGTTGAGAGTGCCGGCCCAGCGACTCCATACAATGTTGTCGATATTCGGCCGACACCGCGGAATACCAGAACTGTGCTGACGCTGATACGGGGGCAGCAGCGGCGGTGAGGCAGGAAACGCCCTTCTTGCAGATCGATGACCAGTTTAGCCGTAACACCAGTTGTACAGTGTGAGGGCCCAAGGGAAGCGTTTAGCTGGTTTTAGCTTACATAAATAGTTTACTATGGTATACTTTTATATTAATTTATTATAAAACATCTATTTTTATTTTTTTTGGCTTTTTTTGTAAAAATATCTTTATCCTTCTTTTTCATTTTGGTTTCTCTTCCGCGCAACAGCTTCCACATCACTTTCACAGATTGTCACATTGTGTGATACAAACTACAATACTTACAAAATTAGACATAATAATCTTCATTCTTGGTCCCTGAAATGTATCTGAGAAACTGCTGTTGCAGCAGTTCAAGTGCCTTAACGAAAACTGTCGCAAGCGACATCCTGTCAAAGTGCTGTCTCGGCATTGCAACAAAGTCTTACCATGCTGAGTTATGTGAACGACGAACTGAAGTGTATCTGAGAAACTGCGGTTGCAGCAGTTCAAGTGCCTTAACGAAAACTGTCGCAAGCGACATCCTGTCATTCCTGTCCTGCTGTCTCGGCGGCTTGACGGGGGAAATCGAATCGTTAATACCCTGTAAGGAAGATTCGGTAACTCACGCGCACGCACACAGACGTCCGCGCATGAGCGCGCTTGACCAGCGGGAGAACATTACTCGAACTGCAGCGCACGCTCCCACGCACTCAAACGTGAGCACAAACGAGTGTAAATGAGCGGCGCAGAGGTGAAATGAAAGTGGAATTGCAGCCGAGGCGAAATGTCTCTTCGAGTGAAACTGGCTGGTACAGATGGGCGCTGGCGAACGGCTTTTGGCATAAAAAGTGGTTCTTGAACGAACAACGCGTGCGAGACTTATCAGTGCCAAAAAAAAAACAAAAACCCAAGGCGGAAAAACAAAAAAAGGACAATTTGTGCAACGCAGGACTAATAGACGGGAACACAGGAGATCAGGAGGGAAAATAGCAAAGCCAACGAGGATATACACAGGGGACTGGCGGGACGAGTTCAAAGGCAAGGTACGAAACAAACAAGATGAGCGAGCCACACCGTAGCACAAGGCAGGGAAGCGTGAAACATAAGAAATTAGATAAACAGTGCGCGATGATGGGCAGGAACATAGAGCAGTCAGGCTACAAGAGTGTACAAATACTAAAAGACCCGAAAATAAATAACAGTGAAACCAAAACAATAAGAACGAAAGTGGAGTTTGTTTCATTTTCTGAGTAATGAGAGCCTCGGTACTTGGTGCGAGAGCCCCAGCTGTGAGAGGCCAAAAACCACTCAAGCTGGAGGTGCTCGAAAACAGGGTGACTTTTTGCGATTCGAACAACCGTGAGCTAGTAGCTTAGAATGGACTGTTTGTCCTTTATCTTGTTTAAATGCCTTGTCTTTTCCGGTGGGTGTGCTTTTTTAATACAAGTTAACAACAAAAATGTTGCAATTTAGAATATTGAACTCCAGTACACAAGTTCCAATCTGCAAGCTCAGCGTCTGCATAATTTCCTGCACGCGCCGAGCTACCAAGCAGAATTCTAAGAATCTGTTTGGCAACCGTTTCCGCTCCCACCAATGCATGTGACTCCAAGAAGACTGCAACATTTCGACCAACATAACATCAGCCGATGTCGAGGCCTATTGGAAACAGCGAAGTCGACGTCGATCCTCTGCCACCAAGGGCAGCGCAGCTCACAGCCAAGACTCACAGCTTGTTAGGGACAGCTTAGGGTAATTTAGTTGCAAATTAGATTTAGACAAATAAAGTCGTTGTTCTTAAATGAACTAAAAAATCTTTTTATTTTTTACTTTGCACCTTGCAAGTAATTAACTGGCGCCCGAGCAGGGACCGGTACGCGTACGATACAGCAAAACGTCTTGTAAGTTCGTGGCTAGCAATTACATTTGCTGCAACCGGTCTTAACGCGAGTGATAGTGAACGTGCAATTCCGAAAAACTAACATTATTCGATCGTTCATATCGACTCCGGCAAATTGAACTTAACTTGTTCATTTGCCCATCGGTGGACTCCAAGGACTGAAGGCAGGGCCCCAGACCACCCCTCAACCCTGTACGCATCGCAGGATCCCTAGTAGTCGCGGAACAAAAAGGATGAAATCCGGATCGTCGGAGGGAGGAGCCACAATTATCGAAACTATCTATAGTACTGTAAGATTACACAAACCAATATAAAAAACTAACAAAAACTAAAAGAAGAAATACAAATAGACTTAAGTAAACACATATGAAAAACCGATAAATCAAACAAAAAGATCACAAAAGTGATATAACTTATTCCAACTTTACGATTACCAAGGGACCCTCTAAAGTAAGAGGAAAAAACCGGCCTCTGGTTATATAACTTATAAAAAGTTAAACACACACACACACATACGCAAACAACGAATTATATTTAAGAAAACACAACATCTTACCAATCCACATCAAAAACAATAAGAAATAAGCTCCATCATTTGCTCCCTTGACACATCTAAGACTCGACCCATTCTCAACTCTGATTCACCTTGCTAACGTGAATACCCTAATCAGGCCCTCGATACTTAGTGCAGAAGCTTGTAGACAACGCCTTAGACGACAGGAAGAACAAGAACTTAATAGAAGTATGGTTGAAAATATAGATAGAGCTGCATTAGCAGCAACAGTGAGCGAAATCCTAGCACAACAATTGCCAGGTTTGTTGAGACGTCACAATTCTTCAGAAGAATTCGCAAACGTAACAGATCAAGTAATTGCTCCAGAGCATGCAGGGAACTTAGGTGACTTAGATAGAGTGCCGGATATAGTCAAAACTATCCGAGACTTTTCAGGAGATCCTTCAGAGTTCAGCTCATGGAAAAAGGGAGTAGATCGTATCTCAGAAGCGTACAGTGCTTACCAGGGTACCCCAAAATACTATGGTATAGTACATACCATACGTAATAAGATTGTAGGACACGCCGACATGGCACTAGAGTCCTACAATACTCCATTGAACTGGTCCGCGATCTCTAAATGTCTGACTCTACATTACGCAGACAAACGCGACATTAACACATTAGAATACCAAATGACAATGCTTATACAGGGTGCTAACCAATCGGTGGAAGAGTTCCATCAAACGGTTTATAAACACCTATCCCTAATCCTAAAAAAGATAGGTTGTATGGGGTTAGGAAGAGAAGCGGAATTGTTAATGACAAAAAGGTCCAGAGACAAGGCTCTAGACACCTTTGTACGAGGATTACAAGGCGACTTGCCTCGCCTACTGGGAATTAAAGAACCAGTAGACTTACCCTCAGCATTGGACCTTTGCCTCGAGTTAGAAAACCAGAACTTGAGGGAAAGACATGCAACCAACATGGGATAGACAAGACAGTTTAGGAACCAAACTTCAAAGCCTTCACCTGCTCATCGCAGTAATTCATTTATTAATAGACAACCACCAATTCCGCCCCCAAGAACTCAATATGACCAAATCGGACAACAACAACCGACCGCTTTACCACGACAAAATTCAAACAACTTCAGCTATCAGCCAGCAGCTGCACCTCGACCTTTTCAAAACGGGCAATACCCGCCACAACAGTCAGCGCCACCTAGGCCACAGGCCCCAAAGCCACTGCCTCCTCCAGATCCCATGGATGTGGATCCCAGTGTTCAGACCAGAATGGTAAATAACATGAACAGACCTCGCTTTGAACCATGCAAAAGACCATCCGCTCCTTTAACTTTAACATACAGACTACAACGGAAGGAAACGAAACGCGACCCACTGAGATTCCATTAACAATGACGGACTATGAACAAGCTATGGCAGAGTACGAGGACCATAACAACCTTGACGACGACCTGGACGATTACGTTATCAGATAAATGAAGCCGGCGCTGACAATAACGCTTACGACTACTACGATTACGCTGCATTGAATTTTTTAGAATAAAGAATTCCTCTCTTCCATATTTCGTATGCAAGATGCGGAATGGCAAATTTATTAAAATACTTATAGACACCGGTTCAAACAGGAACTACATCCAACCTAAATTCGTCAATAACCCTATACAAAACAAATCACCTTTCAATGCTGTCTCAGTACAGTAGTTATACACCATAAAGTAGCGAACCTTTTCAACATTCAGGACGTTAAAGTAAAGTTTTTCCTGTTTCCCACATTAAAATCTTTTGGGTAACGACAGTTTTAAAGAATTAGGGGTTGAGATAAAAACTAGCACAAATATTATGACGTTGAATAACGGCATCTCGATCCCCATTAAAGAAAAAAGATTTGAAGCAGTCAACACAATTTTTCCGAGAACGTCCCACTTGTCCGATACACAAAAAGCCAAGCTAAGCGAATTACTCAAGTCATTTCCAGACTTGTTCGCAGACCCAAACCAGAAACTGACCTACACAACAAATGTGAAGGCAGCGATCCGAACCTCGTCCGATACTCCGGTTTACTCGAAATTCTATCAGTATCCAATGACGCTGAAAGAAGAGGTAAACAAACAGATAAAATAACTTTTAGAAGATGGTATAATTCGACCCTCTAGGTCCCCGTACAATTCACCAGTGTGGATATTTCCTAAAAAGGCAGATGCTTCAGCAAAAAGAAATATCGCATGGTTATAGATTACCGAAAACTCAACAAAATAAACATTGCAGATAAATATCCCATTCCCGAGATCAATGAGGTACTTACCCAACTAGGGGACAATAAAGTATTCTCTGTTTTAGATTTGAAAAGTGGCTTCCATCAAATCTCTTTAAAAAATAGTGACATAGAAAAGACCGCCTTCTCCGTAAACAACGGAAAATATGAGTTTACCCGACTCCCATTCGGTCTAAAGAATGCGCCCTCAATTTTCCAACGTGCATTAGATGACATACTTCGAGAACATATTGGAAAAATATGTTTTATTTATATAGACGATATCATCATATTTAGCAAAGATGCTGATACGCACATTGAGAACTTGGCTAAAATTTTTCTATCGCAAGACAATCACCCTGTTTAATTTCTCTCTAGAACACTTTCCAAAGCCGAAGAGAATTATGCGGCCAACGAGAAAGAGATGTTAGCCATAATTTGGGCACTCAACGCCCTCAAAAAATACTTGTACGGTAAAGCAAAGGTTAAGACCTTCCCAGACCATCAACCTTTGACACACTCTCTGAGTAGCTAGAATGGTAATGCCAGAATAAAGAGATGGAAGGCTTATCTAGAGGAATATGATTATGAAATATTCTATGAATCGGAAAGAGAAAATGTTGTTGCAGACGCGCTCTCAAGAATACCTTAAGAGCAGATTAAGTCTGTCGCCTCTACACAACATAGCGCCGGAAGTTCTAGCCATGACTTAATCTTTAGCGCCGAAGCCGCAATAAACGTTTTCAGAAATCAAATATTCGTTTACAAATCAGATAAATACGATTACAAGTTTACCATTCCATTTCCCACTTTCCATAGACATGAAATATACACTACAGACGACATAATAACAGACCTAAAAAAATATCTCAACCTATCCGTAATTTACAGTATTTACACGACTGAAGATATAATGGGTAAAATACAGACAATCTATAGAAGTTACTTTAAAGGAGCCAAGACCCGATTCACCCAGTCTAGGGTAGAAGGCTTGACAGACGAAACCGAACAGGAAGAAAGAATTCTTCAAATACGTAGGAGGGCACATCGAAATGCTCTAGAAAACCAAAAACAACTAGCAGAAAGCTGTTACTTCCCAAGAATGAAACAGAAAATTATACATTTAGTCAAGCAATGTAAAGTTTGCAAAGAAGCTAAATATGACAGACACCCCCCAAATCCCGAACTTCAAGAAACTCCCATTCGAGAATATCCCGGTCAAATATTGCACATCGACATCTACTCCACCAAACGACACTTAGTACTCACTGCAATAGATAAGTTCTCTAAACTAGCGCAAGCTTAAATTATAAATTCTAAAGCGATAGAGGATATCAGAACTCCTCTGCGTGATCTCATATTTTATTTCGGAGTCCCCAAACACATCGTTATGGACAACGAAAAAGCTTTCAATTCCCAATCAATTAAGTTCATGCTGGAACAGCTACAAATAATAGTTTACACCGCCCCAACATATAAGAGTACCCTTAACGGCTAGATAGAACGCTTCTATTCAACACTTTCAGAAATAATGAGATGCCTCAAGAAGGAAGACGCAGAAAGAAATTTCAAGGAACTTTTAGAAAGGGTAGTTTACGAGTACAATTACAGCTTTCATTCAGTTACCAAAAAACGACCACTAGAAGTATTCTTTGCAGAAGAGTGACAACAACCACCAATACGAAACAGCCAGACAAGATAACATTGAAAGACTTAAAGATAAACAGAAAACGGACCGTACAAACCACAATAAAAATAAAAAGGAAATACGTAATTATCAGCCTGGAGAAGAAATATTCGTTAAAGTAAATACTAGATTAGGTTCTAAGCTTTCCCCAAGATATAGAAAAGAAACAGTTAAAGAAAACAAGCACACTACAATAATAACAGAATCAGGAAAAACAGTACATAAAAGCCATATCAAAACCTAAAATTTTACACACTTTAACCATACTAAATGAAGATGAGTTAATAGAAATTGAAAATTTAGAAATGCCTGTCAACGGAAGAAATAATGGAGTTTTCCGATGTCTCAATTCTACATAATAAAACAACACTTGTGTACATTGTTAAAATTCCAAATTTAGAAGAAAAAAACCCATAGTAAGAAACAATTCAATTGTACACTTAAACGTTCAAGAAATCTTTGTTTTCGAAAACCTTACCTATGCTATTCCCCAAAATTGTATAACAATAGAATATATTAAAATATGCAATAAAAAAAAAATTGTTAATATAAGTAATTCAAATTGTATTCCAAAGTTAGTTCAGGGAAAGAAAGCGCTGTGTAGTTTTAGCAATGCCGACCACGTATCCAAAATAGAAGAAGTGGACGACGGAATCATCCTACTAAACGACTTCGATGGAAATATAACCTGGAACGAAACAGGGCTTCACCTAGAGGGAACCTACCTTGTTCAGCTATTAAACGACTCGATTATTATCTACAACAAGCAGTTCCGCAATATGGAACCTACGGTCCTCATCCCTGGAGTACCTCTTATGCAGTTAACGGTTGAGGAAAAAGAAAGACTTAAAGTTCTATCACTCGAAGCACTGGAAGCATTGCACATAAATAACACTGGACAGCTGATGCACATAAAGGCCCATTCAATGGTCAAGAGCATAACCCTGCTGACGCTCTTTGGCATCGTCCAGACTCTCATCCTGGGCTTACACACCTATAACCAAAGGCAGAAGAGCATAACATTGCAATTAGGACCCACGCCTGGAATAGAAACAAAAGTCACAGCGATCATCGCACCATCAACCTGCGAGCAATCTTTGGCTGAGGCACAGTATCAGTTACCTCAGTTCAACAACATTCCCTTCTTCTAGAGACCGCTTGAGGACAAGCACAAATTGGAGGGGGAAGAGTTAACAACAAAAATGTTACAATTTAGAATATTGAACTCCAGTACACAAGTTCCAATCTGCAAGCTCAGCGTCTGCATAATTTCCTGCACGCGCCGAGCTACCAAGCAGAATTCTAAGAATCTGTTTGGCAACCGTTTCCGCTCCCACCAATGCATGTGATTCCAAGAAGACTGCAACATTTCGACCAACATAACATCAGCCGATGTCGTGGCCTATTGGAAACAGCGAAGCCGACGTCGATCCTCTGCCACCAAGGGCAGCGCGGCTCACAGCCAAGACTCACAGCTTGTTAGGGACAGCTTAGGGTAATTTAGTTGCAAATTGGATTTGGACAAATAAAGTCGTTGTTCTTAATTGAACTAAAAAATCTTTATATTTTTTACTTTGCACCTTGCAAGTAATTAATTTACATAATCGGAGGAAACTATTAAAAATCTTCGAAAGATACCACCTAGATGGCATGCACGATTCATAGCCCTACTGGTAATACTGATAGGGTTACGCCTACGTACTGAATGAAAAACCTCCGTAGGCTCACCAGTCCTAAACGCGCTCACCGGAACTGCCAGTTATGGTATACTTCAGTGAGCAGGATATGATGCCAGGTCGTACTCCCACTTAGAATGCGTAGCATAAAGCGTGACGCCCCTTTACGAGTATAAGTTCTTCTTAACTCATCAATTTTAACTCTTAAGTCGCCTTTTACGACAAGCTGAGCTCGCTGAGGTAGAATTCTAGCCCCGCCACCACACAGGGATTGAGCTCCTTATTTATTATCTATTTATCTAGCTAATCTGTTCAGCTCCTCGTCGGCTCGAACCCTCTTAATCATATTAATGATGATGCCATGTCCCAGCTCCCATGCAGCTTTGTCCGCCAACATGGCAAAGAACAGGGCTCTTAGGCTGAGCGGCACTCCAGACAAAGACCCTAGTTGATCTCTCTGCAGTGAAAAACGGGAACAATCTATAGGGACATGTCCCGCTGATTCAGCAGCGTCGGTGCAGTAAAGGCACTGGGCAGTGTCTACATGGCGAAACCGTGGTCGGTGAGGAACTGGGTCAGGTGGTAGTCCATAACCTTGTGTTGACACTCTTTCCATTCCGCTAGCACTGGGATCAGCTGGTAGGTCCATCGCCCCAGGTGCAACGCTTGCCATCTCGCTTGCCACTTTCTCATCAACCACTCTTGGGACTCATCCTGAGGAACGCCATCACGGATTAAGCCGAGTGCCTTGATCTCCATATCTATAGGCGGCATGGCTGCCAACACAAGTGATGCGTCTTCTGATATGGTCCTAAATCCTCTAATGAGCCTGAGGGCCATAGTCCGCATCACCGATCGCGCGCCTTTAAGGTGTGACCCTTTATAGGTGGCTTTGCTCCAAATAGGAGCAGCATAAAGAAAAGTGGCTTTTGCCACCGCCACTATCAGCTTGCGAGCCGGCATCCTGGGACCACCTACGTTGGGGATGAGCCTAGCCAGTAAGGCAGATGTGATCCCAGCCTTCCTGCTAGCATATATCGCCTGATCCTTAAAGGAAAGCCTGTGGTCTATAAGGACACCCAGGTACTTTAGTGTTCTCGCTGAAGTCACCTGGAAACCATTAACGGTGACCTGCAGGGTCTCCACAGATTTTCTGCTGCTCAACAGGACAGCCTCAGTTTTGTGAGCCGCAATTTGCAGGCCGACATTTCCCAACCAGCCGATGGTTGAGCTAATCGTAGCTCTGACAGTGTCTTGGCGACCGCTGTTACTGCCACATCATCTGCAAAGCAGTGCAATTCAGCTCCTATTGGTTTGCTGATACCCAAGATCCCATTGTACATATGTACCAAATACCGATCCTTGGGGAACACCTGACGAAACTCGGTAGCTTCTCGGGCCAGCTTCCGTGTCGAACCAAAGGACACGGTCGTTCCACCAGTGAACAAGACTCTTACGCTTTACCTTGCTTTTCTTAGGCATCGTAGCATCGCAAGTTGATACCAGTAGCTTTATAAGGTCAGCCTCCATTGTCTCCGCATGGCTGCTTGAGATTGATAGGGACTCGATTTGATATGCCAGCATATCATTATCGATCTTTCTAGCATCCCAAACTGCGCACCGTGCCCATTGGACGCACGCTAAGGGTTATCAGAGCATGGTCGCTCAGCGTTACCTCATCGGACACCATCCAGTTTGCGTTCGCTACTAAGCCTCTGTTGACGAATGTAACATCGATGTACGACGTACTCCTGTCGTTATTGAATGTTGGCTTACGGTCATCATTCGGCAGTATCAGGTCAAGCAGAAACATGGTGTCGGTCACAGTTCGCCCTCTGGAGTTGGAGATACGGCTGCCCCATTCGGTCGCCCAGGCATTGAAGTCGCCTGCAATGATCGTCGGCCTGCGACCTCTCGCGTGGCTCACGAGAATATCGATCATCTCTTCAAATTGATCCGGGCTGTCGCTAGGTGGCGCATAGCAGCTGTAAATATGCACATCTTTGAGCAGCGCGTATGCAATGCCACGCATTGCATCGGTCGGCCGATCCTGTATATGCACGGGGCTGCAATGCTTGATAGCCGCCTTCCCGACTCATCAAGGATCATGTCCGAGTTAGTGCTGCCATAGATATATGGTTCGCTGAGGAGCATGATGTCAACATTGCGCTCCACCGCTGTCTGAGCAAGAAGACTCTGAGCAGCAGCGCAGTGATTGACATTGAGCTGAATAATGTTTATTTGATTAAACATTATAGTGGCTCTTACTTAGCTCCTTTTAGGCTCGCCTTTAAGGTCGGGCAGGTGGTTCCTGTCCACTTCGCTGCTGCATATCAGGCATTTTGGTGGAGCATTGCATCGCTTTGCCTTATGCCCGCGTTCGCCGCAACGCAAGCTGCAGTTAGACCGATCGGTCACCTTGCAACTGGACACTGGCCATAGCATAGACACCTAAAGCATCTCGTCGGACGTACATCCTGAATGATACGGCAACGTGACCAGCCTACGGTCACCGTACGCAGACCACGCACTGCATCTGGATTAACCATGATGCCCTGGACAGCCGAGGAGTTCCTCTGCTGTCGTAGCCTAATCCATTCCGCTGATGCAAAGAGCTATCCTTTGCGCCCCCGTGCGAACCGCTGCCATTTCCTTCAGGAAATCCTCGTTAGCCCCTCTAAATTTTTTACATTCGCTAAGGCTTCACTCTGGAGCACTCCTCTTTGCTAGCGACTTTGGCAACAGCCGCATAGCTGAGTGAGTTTGTCTCCTCAACAGCACCACGATTGCATGGTATCGCCGCCGTCGGATGTGGGTCCGTTTGTACCCTCACAACTCCTAGGGAAGGGATACCAGCACCCTTCACAGTTATTTCGACCTCTGGAGGGGGACCTCGACATCCTGGAGCTTCTCCTGAAAGGGTCGTCGCCGTTGGGGGCAAGGCCCCCCTCTCAAGATTGTCCATCAACGGATTCCCTAATAAATAGTAAAAATTACAGTTATAATAACACAGCCCCACAACAAAAAAGTGTCATGATCTGGGTATGCAGTATTTGCAGATATATGTATTTTGGGTCGCTGATTCCGAATCCGCAGAAATTCTCCACCACGTCTGGATTTTGACATAACCTCAAAAAACTGGAAAACCTTTAAATATCCCCCAAAAGATATAGAATCCTGATCTGGACATGCGATATATGCTTTAATATGTATTTTGACTTTCTAAGTCCGAATCCGAAGCCAAAATTTACACTAGACGTCTAAGTTTCGATTTAACCTCAAAAAACTCGAGAAATTTTTGAAACCCTAAAAAATAATGGGTGGTCATGATCGGGTAGTGCGATATATGTTTATATATGTTTTTTGATCTTCCAAATCCGAATCTGAAGTCAAAACGCGCCTATCACGTCAGAATTTCAACCTAACCTCAAAAATTTTTGAAAAGCTGCGAACAGTTGGCTAATCAGCTATTTTTGCATCTGGATCACCCACAACAAACCGAAAAATGCAAAACACAAAACACCTGTGCCACTATGGATCTTTTAAGCACGTTTCGATCGCGCGGGCAAGAGCTGTGCGTAAACAAAGTGCTTGTAGAGATAATTGCCAATTACTCAGCTAATCCGACTCATTTACTTTTAAAAGGTCGCGCAGCAAAACCTTTCCACGTCTAACAAGGCGGGAAATTTTTTCGTGTGAAATTTTATCCGGTGGTTGTGTATGTCTGTGTGTGTGTATGTGTGTAAATTGGCAAACCGGCGCAGAGGAGTAACGCTCGTTTCTGTGTCCTCACTATACCGAAGTTTCACTGTGTGAGGACCCATATTTTGAGCCCACACTTTTTTTTTCTTCTTTTTTATTTTTAGTTTAGATATAATTATTAACTATTTGTTAGATTTGAATTGCTATCACTCAACGTCGGAGTAATATCAACGGTATTTTATTGTATTATTATTAATTTTGCTTGCCCCAGGTGCATAACCATGTGGCAGAGGTCGCCGCAATAAGTACAAAAACAAATTGGGCTGCGGAGTAAGAACGAGTAGTCAAGTGAGAGTTACTTTTCATATTGATTTTATTTTCCTCGTTGTGGGGTTTATATACACCTTTCTTACAGGCTATGTATTTACTTAGGTTCTAAATACATGATTTATGGCATGCAGATTGTGCAATATCGTGCATCTGCATGCATAGCGATAGAGGGTCCATATTTACTAAGTCCGCCTGCATATCAGCGAACGGTTAGTATTTATTATGTTTGTATGCCTACCAGCGACGGTCAGTGCATATCAGTAAAGGGTCACTATTGATTTAGGTACGTGAGAAACGTACCCTGTCGCCTATCTGCTTAAAATAGCAGTGTGCCTGCGTATCATCTGCAGCGTACGATTTTCTGCAGTTCTGATAAATCGTACATCCTCCCGGCCGTTGATCATATGTTCAAGAATCGTCTATATTGATTCTAAATTGATGTAGGTTCTCTTCGGTTGGTGGGTCTGATTTGGCGTCGTTTGGGTTTCGTTTCCTCTTCGCGTTGTTCCTCTTCTTCTATCGGATGATAGTGATCCGGCTCTTCTTCCGGGAATAGTGGGGCGATATGTTGGATGTCCCTTTTGAAGACGCCTCTTGTTGTTTTCAACTCCACAACACAATTTAATATTGCTTCAATCTCGACTACAACTGTTTCTAATTCTTCATATGTTAGTTTAACAGAGTCAATATTCTTTAGAACGGCTGCTTCCCATAGTCCGCCGAAGTGAGATGCTCTCGGAGAAATAAATTAAAAAGTTACTTCCTTTTGATTGCAGCTCTCGATAATGGTCTTTTTAGCCTTGTCTGACTGAATTGCTTTTTCCAGATTTTTGAGCTTGTTGCTGGCTCCCACGAAGTTTGTTGCATTGTCACAATGCAGAGTCTGACACTTCCACGTCGACTGATAAATCTTCGAAGAGCCATCTGGTCCAATTAATATGTTTTCTAATAATAGGAATCTTCTTGACGCTATATCATGAGACTCCCTCAACGCTGATGCATCCTCTATTTGTGGTAGGCGAACAATCAACCTTTTATCTTTGCCAATTTGTAGGTTCCGCTCAAATTGCCGCTCATATTCCTTGTCCATCAGCGAAAGACAAGGGCCCTTTGTCTGGAGACTGTCCAATTCCCAGAATTTGGCTAGTTGTTCGTCCACCTTCTCCTGTTCGGTAAGCATTGCGCATGTTGAGGATGTTGAGGCCTTATTTTGTATTTTTGCCCGCGATGATCCATCCAAGTTTGGTGTCTTGAAGCATGGGTAGTCCTTTTTTTCAATAACATTTGTCCTTGATTCAGAATTTCGAAGTAATGTACGGCTCCTATCGGGGGAGATATAACGCGTTGGTTGGTAATTTGATATGTACGGCAAAACCATTGCTTCCAATCTCCACAATTTGATTTCAGCATGACATTGATGCGAGCGTTGGAGGTGTGAACCTTTCATCCAATGCCATTGATTTTAATGGTCGAGTGTGTTGATTTAAGACCCAATGTCTTCACAGCTCGTTCTGATATGGCGTTTATTTGAGATCCAGAGTCTAGGAGAGCTCGAAATTCGGCCTTTTGTCGATTGTTGCCATGAATCGTAACTCGGGCAGTGGCTAACAGAATACAGCTTGATTAATGTCCACTTGCGGTAGCAGCTGTTGTGCTTTCAGGTTTTGATTCTAAGTGTAACAATGTGTTATGTTTCTTGTTGCACTTTAAGCAGTCCCTTTTCGAACAGGAACTAGTTGAACGTTCTGAACGGAAGCATTTTGCACAGAGTTTCTGTCTCTGTACCCAATTTAAACGTTCTGCTGCTGTTCGTTTTAAGAAATCATTACATTTAAAAATGCTATGATTCGGTTTTTTACAGAAATAACATATAAAGTTTTGTTCAGCTCCTACTGAAGCACAAGTGTTGTGCTTGACTTTATATTTGTCTGTATTAATGGCTTCCAATGTAAGGAACCTTTGCGCCTAGAACGCAAGGAATTCCATAATCGATTGGTTTTGCCGTGTATTTTGTATGGATTGTTCATACTGTGAGAGTCGCGACAAGACTTTTATGGGTCACACTTTTGTTTACATTATATCTAGTGCTGATCTGGCAGCTCTATGCGCAAGTTTATTTAAATTTATTTTCGCCAATTTAAGAAAATTGGCAGGTGTGACTAGATTGATTTGCAACCCTGCAAGTAGAAAAAAGCGCGTGCATCGCCATATTTCGAGAAAGATTTCTCTCTTCTTTTCCGACACGAGATGCGAACGGACGTGTTTTTCATAAGTCCCACAAAAGAAAGTTTTTATTCTGAGCCACCTGCAACCAGAAAAATTTATTATAAAGAACGTTAATTTTTTGGAATATACCGGAGGATCGGCCGAATGTCAATTTCGCGCCATGCCGCGCCAACATTGATCCATCTTCCTGTTGACGAGGACGGAATTTATGAACTCATAATCTGTGGAGATAATCATTACGTGCCTGTGGATATAATTGGATCATGAGGGAAACTCGGATCAAGCCACCGTATAACCGTATAAAGGTCTCTGCGTTTTTGGCAAATTTATGTACATAACCTGCAGCAGCATAACTTTCTGATTCATACGTCAGAGCGGACGCGCTGGTGCAATCCGGAATAATCTTATCATAACGTGCCTGTGGATATAATTGGATCATGAGGGAAGCTCGGATCAAGCCACCGTATAACCGTATAAAGGTCTCTGCGTTTTTGGCAAATTTATGTGCATAACCTGCAGCAGCATAACTTTCTGATTCATACGTCAGAGCGGACGCGCTGGTGCAATCCGGAATAATCTACGATCATCG